>MBPM02000092.1:0-279818 GCA_001695595.3 Plasmopara viticola
TTCTATCATTCTAGACGCGTGCAGACGCAAGAGTACAACAAAGCGTATATGCCTTTGAAGTGCTGAACATCTACGGCCATAGATACGTCCTTTCTATCATTCTAGGCGCGTTGCAGACGCAAAGAGTAACACCTAAGCGTATATTTGCTCTTTGGAAGTGCTGAGATGATGTACGGCCATCGATACGTCCTTTCTATCATTCTAGACGCGTGCAGACGCAATAGAGTCACAACTAAGCGTATATTTGCTCCTTTGAAGTGCTGAGATGATCTACGGCCATAGATACGTCCTTTCTATCATTCTAGACGCGTGCAGACGCAATAGAGTATCAACTAAGCGTATATTTGCTCTTTTGAAGTGCTGAGACGATCTACGGCCATAGATACGTCCTTTCTATCATTCTAGACGCGTGCAGACGCAATAGAGTAACACTAAGCGTATATTTGCTCTTTGAAGTGCTGAAGATCTACGGCCATAGATACGTCCTTTCTATCATTCTAGACGCGTGCAGACGCAATAGAGTACACACTAAGCGTATATTTGCCTCTTTGAAGTGCTGAGAGATGTCTACGGCCAGATACGTCCTTTCTATCATTCTAGACGCGTGCAGACGCAATAGAGTCACAACTAAGCGTATATTTGCTCTTTGGAAGTGCTGAGACGATCTACGGCCATAGATACGTCCTTTCTATCATTCTAGACGCGTGCAGACGCAATAGAGTAACAACTAAGCGTATATGTTCTTTGAAGTGCTGAGACGATCTACGGCCATAGATACGTCCTTTCTATCATTCTAGACGCGTGCAGACGCAATAGAGTCACAACTAAGCGTATATTTGCTCTTTTGAAGTGCTGAGATGATGTACGGCCATAGATACGTCCTTTCTATCATTCTAGACGCGTGCAGACGCAATAGAGAAACACCTTAGCGTATATTTGACCTTTGGAAGTGCTGAGACGATCTACGGCCATAGATACGTCCTTTCTATCATTCTAGACGCGTGCAGACGCAATAGAGTCACAACTAAGCGTATATTTGCTCTTTGAAGTGCTGAGATGATCTACGGCCATAGATACGTCCTTTCTATCATTCTAGACGCGTGCAGACGCAATAGAGTAACACCTAAGCGTATATTTGCTCTTTGGAAGTGCTGAAACGATCTACGGCCATAGATACGTCCTTTCTATCATTCTAGACGCGTGCAGACGCAATATAGTCACAACTAAGCGTATATTTGCTCTTTTGAAGTGCTGAGATGATGTACGGCCATAGATACGTCCTTTCTATCATTCTAGACGCGTGCAGACGCAATAGAGTATCAACAAAACGTATATTTGCTCTTTATAGGTGCTGAGACGATCAACGGCCATCGATACGTCCTTTCTATCATTCTAGACGCGTGCAGACGCAATAGAGTAACACTATAGCGTATATTTGCTCTTTAAAGTGCTGATGATGTACGGCCATCGATACGTCCTTTCTATCATTCTAGACGCGTGCAGACGCAATAGAGTAACAACTAAGCGTATATATGCTCTTTTGAAGTGCTGAGATGATGTACGGCCATCGATACGTCCTTTCTATCATTCTAGACGCGTGCAGACGCAATAGAGTCACAACTAAGCGTATATTTGCTCTTTGCGTCCTTTCTATCATTCTAGACGCGTGCAGACGCAATAGAGTCACAACTAAGCGTATATTTGCTCTTTGGAAGTGCTGAGACGATCTACGGCCATAGATACGTCCTTTCTATCATTCTAGACGCGTGCAGACGCAATAGAGTCACAACAAAGCGTATATTTGCTCTTTGAAGTGCTGAGATCTACGGCCATGATACGTCCTTTCTATCATTCTAGACGCGTGCAGACGCAATAGAAGAACACCTAAGCGTATATATGCTCTTTGAAGTGCTGAGACGATCTACGGCCATAGATACGTCCTTTCTATCATTCTAGACGCGTGCAGACGCAATAGAGTATCAACAAAACGTATATTTGCTCTTTGGAAGTGCTGAGATGATCTACGGCCATAGATACGTCCTTTCTATCATTCTAGACGCGTGCAGACGCAATAGAGTAACACTAAGCGTATATTGCTCTTTGAAGTGCTGAGATATGTACGGCCATAGATACGTCCTTTCTATCATTCTAGACGCGTGCAGACGCAATAGAAACAACTAAGCGTATATTGCTCTTTGAAGTGCTGAGATGATACGGCCCGATACGTCCTTTCTATCATTCTAGACGCGTGCAGACGCAATAGAGTCACAACTAAGCGTATATTTGCTCTTTGGAAGTGCTGAGACGATCTACGGCCATCGATACGTCCTTTCTATCATTCTAGACGCGTGCAGACGCAATAGAGTAACACCTAAGCGTATATTTGCTCTTTGAAGTGCTGAGACGATCTACGGCCATAGATACGTCCTTTCTATCATTCTAGACGCGTGCAGACGCAATAGAGTCACAACTAAGCGTATATTTGCTTTTTGAAGTGCTGAGATGATCTACGGCCATAGATACGTCCTTTCTATCATTCTAGACGCGTGCAGACGCAATAGAGTAACACCTAAGCGTATATTTGCTCTTTGAAGTGCTGAACGATCTACGGCCATAGATACGTATTTCTATCATTCTAGACGCGTGCAGACGCAATAGAGTACAACTAAGCGTATATTTGCTCTTTAAGTGCTGAGACGATCACGGCCATCGATACGTCCTTTCTATCATTCTAGACGCGTGCAGACGCAATAGAGTACAACTAAGCGTATATTTGCTCTTTAAGTGCTGAAACGATCTACGGTCAAAGATACGTCCTTTCTATCATTCTAGACGCGTGCAGACGCAATAGAGTCACAACTAAGCGTGTTGCTCTTTTGAAGTGCTGAGATATGTACGGCCATCGATACGTCCTTTCTATCATTCTAGACGCGTGCAGACGCAATAGAGTCACAACTAAGCGTATATTTGCTCTTTGGAAGTGCTGAGACGATCTACGGCCATAGATACGTCCTTTCTATCATTCTAGACGCGTGCAGACGCAATAGAGTCACAACTAAGCGTATATTTGCTCTTTGAAGTGCTGAGATATGTACGGCCATAGATACGTCCTTTCTATCATTCTAGACGCGTGCAGACGCAATAGAGAAACAACTAAGCGTATATTTGCTCTTTGAAGTGCTGAACGATCACGGCCATAGATACGTCCTTTCTATCATTCTAGACGCGTGCAGACGCAATAGAGTAACAACTAAGCGTATATTTGCTCTTTGGAAGTGCTGAGATGATGTACGGCCATAGATACGTCCTTTCTATCATTCTAGACGCGTGCAGACGCAATATAGTCACAACTAAGCGTATATTTTCTTTGAAGTGCTGAGACGATCACGGCCATCGATACGTCCTTTCTATCATTCTAGACGCGTGCAGACGCAATAGAGTCACAACTAAGCGTATATTTGCTCTTTGGAAGTGCTGAGACGATCTACGGCCATAGATACGTCCTTTCTATCATTCTAGACGCGTGCAGACGCAATAGAGTCACAACTAAGCGTATATTTGCTCTTTGGAAGTGCTGAGACGATCTACGGCCATCGATACGTCCTTTCTATCATTCTAGACGCGTGCAGACGCAATAGAGTACACCTAAGCGTATATTGCTCTTTGAAGTGCTGAGATGATGTACGGCCATCGATACGTCCTTTCTATCATTCTAGACGCGTGCAGACGCAATAGAGTCACAACTAAGCGTATATTTGCTCTTTGGAAGTGCTGAAACGATCTACGGCCATAGATACGTCCTTTCTATCATTCTAGACGCGTGCAGACGCAATAGAGTCACAACTAAGCGTATATTTTGGAAGTGCTGAGACGATCTACGGCCATAGATACGTCCTTTCTATCATTCTAGACGCGTGCAGACGCAATAGAGTAACACCTAAGCGTATATTTGCTCTTTTGAAGTGCTGAGATGATGTACGGCCATCGATACGTCCTTTCTATCATTCTAGACGCGTGCAGACGCAATAGAGTACAACTAAGCGTATATTGCTCTTTGAAGTGCTGAGATGATCTACGGCCATCGATACGTCCTTTCTATCATTCTAGACGCGTGCAGACGCAATAGAGTCACAACTAAGCGTATATTTGCTCTTTGGAAGTGCTGAGACGATCTACGGCCATAGATACGTCCTTTCTATCATTCTAGACGCGTGCAGACGCAATAGAGAACACCTAAGCGTATATTGCTCTTTGAAGTGCTGAGACGATCTACGGCCATAGATACGTCCTTTCTATCATTCTAGACGCGTGCAGACGCAATAGAGTCACAACTAAGCGTATATTTGCTCTTTGAAGTGCTGAACGATCTACGGCCATAGATACGTCCTTTCTATCATTCTAGACGCGTGCAGACGCAATAGAGTCACAACTAAGCGTATATTTGCTCTTTGGAAGTGCTGAGACGATCACGGCCATAGATACGTCCTTTCTATCATTCTAGACGCGTGCAGACGCAATAGAGTCACAACTAAGCGTATATTTGCTCTTTGAAGTGCTGAGATGATACGGCCATAGATACGTCCTTTCTATCATTCTAGACGCGTGCAGACGCAATAGAGTAACACTAAGCGTATATTTGCTCTTTGAAGTGCTGAACGATCACGGCCATAGATACGTCCTTTCTATCATTCTAGACGCGTGCAGACGCAATAGAGTACAACTAAGCGTATATTTGCTTTTGAAGTGCTGAGACGATCTACGGCCATAGATACGTCCTTTCTATCATTCTAGACGCGTGCAGACGCAATAGAGTCACAACTAAGCGTATATTTGCTCTTTTGAAGTGCTGAGATGATGTACGGCCATAGATACGTCCTTTCTATCATTCTAGACGCGTGCAGACGCAATAGAGTAACACCTAAGCGTATATTTGCTCTTTGAAGTGCTGAGATGATACGGCCATCGATACGTCCTTTCTATCATTCTAGACGCGTGCAGACGCAATAGAGTCACAACTAAGCGTATATTTGCTCTTTGGAAGTGCTGAGACGATCTACGGCCATAGATACGTCCTTTCTATCATTCTAGACGCGTGCAGACGCAATAGAGTCACAACTAAGCGTATATTTGCTCTTTGAAGTGCTGAGACGATCACGGCCATAGATACGTCCTTTCTATCATTCTAGACGCGTGCAGACGCAATAGAGTCACAACTAAGCGTATATTTGCTCTTTGAAGTGCTGAGATGATCACGGCCATAGATACGTCCTTTCTATCATTCTAGACGCGTGCAGACGCAATAGAGTCACAACTAAGCGTATATTTGCTCTTTGGAAGTGCTGAGACGATCTACGGCCATCGATACGTCCTTTCTATCATTCTAGACGCGTGCAGACGCAATAGAGTATCAACTAAGCGTATATTTGCTCTTTGGAAGTGCTGAGACGATCTACGGCCATAGATACGTCCTTTCTATCATTCTAGACGCGTGCAGACGCAATAGAGTCACAACTAAGCGTATATTTGCTCTTTGAAGTGCTGAGATGATGTACGGCCATAGATACGTCCTTTCTATCATTCTAGACGCGTGCAGACGCAATAGAGTAACACTAAGCGTATATTTGCTCTTTGAAGTGCTGAGACGATCTACGGCCATAGATACGTCCTTTCTATCATTCTAGACGCGTGCAGACGCAATAGAGTACAACTAAGCGTATATTTGCTTTTTGAAGTGCTGAGACGATCTACGGCCATAGATACGTCCTTTCTATCATTCTAGACGCGTGCAGACGCAATAGAGTCACAACTAAGCGTATATTTGCTCTTTTGAAGTGCTGAGATGATGTACGGCCATAGATACGTCCTTTCTATCATTCTAGACGCGTGCAGACGCAATAGAGTATCAACTAAGCGTATATTTGCTCTTTGGAAGTGCTGAGACGATCTACGGCCATCGATACGTCCTTTCTATCATTCTAGACGCGTGCAGACGCAATAGAGTACACCTAAGCGTAATTTGCTCTTTTGAAGTGCTGAGATGATGTACGGCCATAGATACGTCCTTTCTATCATTCTAGACGCGTGCAGACGCAATAGAGTCACAACTAAGCGTATATTGCTCTTTTGAAGTGCTGAGATGATGTACGGCCATAGATACGTCCTTTCTATCATTCTAGACGCGTGCAGACGCAATAGAGTCACAACTAAGCGTATATTGCTCTTTGAAGTGCTGAACGATCTACGGCCATAGATACGTCCTTTCTATCATTCTAGACGCGTGCAGACGCAATAGAGTCACAACTAAGCGTATATTTGCTCTTTGAAGTGCTGAGACGATCTACGGCCATAGATACGTCCTTTCTATCATTCTAGACGCGTGCAGACGCAATAGAGTCACAACTAAGCGTATATTTGCTCTTTTGAAGTGCTGAGATGATGTACGGCCATAGATACGTCCTTTCTATCATTCTAGACGCGTGCAGACGCAATAGAGTCACAACTAAGCGTATATTTGCTCTTTTGAAGTGCTGAGATGATGTACGGCCATAGATACGTCCTTTCTATCATTCTAGACGCGTGCAGACGCAATAGAGATAAAACTAAACCTATATTTGCTCTTTGGAAGTGCTGAGACGATCTACGGCCATAGATACGTCCTTTCTATCATTCTAGACGCGTGCAGACGCAATAGAGTAGCAACTAAGCGTATATTTGCTCTTTGGAAGTGCTGAGACGATCTACGGCCATAGATACGTCCTTTCTATCATTCTAGACGCGTGCAGACGCAATAGATTAGAACCTAAGCGTATATTTGCTCTTTGGAATGCTGAGACGATCTACGGCCATCGATACGTCCTTTCTATCATTCTAGACGCGTGCAGACGCAATAGAGTAACACCTAAGCGTATATTTGCTCTTTGAAGTGCTGAGATAATCCACGGCCATAGATACGTCCTTTCTATCATTCTAGACGCGTGCAGACGCAATAGAGTCACAACTAAGCGTATATTTGCTCTTTTGAAGTGCTGAGATCATGTACGGCCATCGATACGTCCTTTCTATCATTCTAGACGCGTGCAGACGCAATAGAGTACAAAAGCGTATATTTGCTCTTTGAAGTGCTGAGACGATCTACGGCCATAGATACGTCCTTTCTATCATTCTAGACGCGTGCAGACGCAATAGAGTAACACTAAGCGTATATTTGCTCTTTGAAGTGCTGAGATGATGTACGGCCATCGATACGTCCTTTCTATCATTCTAGACGCGTGCAGACGCAATAGAACAACTAAGCGTATATTGCTCTTTTGAAGTGCTGAGATGATGTACGGCCATCGATACGTCCTTTCTATCATTCTAGACGCGTGCAGACGCAATAGAGTACACCTAAGCGTATATTTGCTCTTTGAAGTGCTGAGATCTACGGCCATAGATACGTCCTTTCTATCATTCTAGACGCGTGCAGACGCAATAGAGTCACACCTTAGCGTATATTTGCTCTTTGGAAGTGCTGAGACGATCTACGACCATCGATTCGTCTCTTCTATCATTCTAGACGCGTGCAGACGCAATAGAGTCAACAAAAGCGTATATTTGCTCTTTGAAGTGCTGAGATGATCACGGCCATCGATACGTCCTTTCTATCATTCTAGACGCGTGCAGACGCAATAGAGTAACAACTAAGCGTATATTTGCTCTTTTGAAGTGCTGAGATGATGTACGGCCATCGATACGTCCTTTCTATCATTCTAGACGCGTGCAGACGCAATAGAACAACTAAGCGTATATTGCTCTTTGAAGTGCTGAGATGATGTACGGCCATCGATACGTCCTTTCTATCATTCTAGACGCGTGCAGACGCAATAGAGTCACACCTAAGCGTATATTTGCTCTTTGGAAGTGCTGAGACGATCTACGGCCATAGATACGTCCTTTCTATCATTCTAGACGCGTGCAGACGCAATAGAGTAACACCTAAGCGTATATTTGCTCTTTGAAGTGCTGAACGATCTACGGCCATCGATACGTCCTTTCTATCATTCTAGACGCGTGCAGACGCAATAGAGTAACAAAAGCGTATATTTGCTCTTTGAAGTGCTGAGATGATCACGGCCATCGATACGTCCTTTATATCATTCTAGACGCGTGCAGACGCAATAGAGTCAAAACTAAGCGTATATATGCTCTTTTGAAGTGCTGAGATATGTACGGCCATCGATACGTCCTTTCTATCATTCTAGACGCGTGCAGACGCAATAGAACAACTAAGCGTATATTGCTCTTTTGAAGTGCTGAGACGATACGGCCGATACGTCCTTTCTATCATTCTAGACGCGTGCAGACGCAATAGAACAACTAAGCGTATATTGCTCTTTTGAAGTGCTGAGATGTACGGCCATCGATACGTCCTTTCTATCATTCTAGACGCGTGCAGACGCAATAGAAACAACTAAGCGTATATTTTTGAAGTGCTGAGACGATCTACGGCCATCGATACGTCCTTTCTATCATTCTAGACGCGTGCAGACGCAATAGAGTAACACTAAGCGTATATGCTCTTTGAAGTGCTGAGACGATCTACGGCCATAGATACGTCCTTTCTATCATTCTAGACGCGTGCAGACGCAATAGAGTCACAACTAAGCGTATATTGCTCTTTTGAAGTGCTGAGATGATGTACGGCCATCGATACGTCCTTTCTATCACTCTAGACGCGTGCAGACGCAATAGAACAACTAAGCGTATATTTGCTCTTTGAAGTGCTGAGATGATGTACGGCCATCGATACGTCCTTTCTATCATTCTAGACGCGTGCAGACGCAATAGAACAACTAAGCGTATATTTGCTCTTTGAAGTGCTGAGATGATGTACGGCCATCGATACGTCCTTTCTATCATTCTAGACGCGTGCAGACGCAATAGAGTACAACTAAGCGTATATTTGCTCTTTGAAGTGCTGAGACGATCACGGCCATCGATACGTCCTTTCTATCATTCTAGACGCGTGCAGACGCAATAGAGTACAACTAAGCGTATATTTGCTCTTTGAAGTGCTGAGACGATCACGGCCATCGATACGTCCTTTCTATCATTCTAGACGCGTGCAGACGCAATAGAGTAACACTAAGCGTATATTTGCTCTTTGAAGTGCTGAGATGATCTACGGCCATCGATACGTCCTTTCTATCATTCTAGACGCGTGCAGACGCAATAGAACAACTAAGCGTATATTGCTCTTTGAAGTGCTGAGATGATCACGGCCATCGATACGTCCTTTCTATCATTCTAGACGCGTGCAGACGCAATAGAGTAACACCTAAGCGTATATATGCTCTTTAGAAGTGCTGAGACGATCTACGGCCATAGATACGTCCTTTCTATCATTCTAGACGCGTGCAGACGCAATAGAGTCACAACTAAGCGTATATTGCTCTTTGAAGTGCTGAGATGATGTACGGCCATCGATACGTCCTTTCTATCATTCTAGACGCGTGCAGACGCAATAGAGTAACACCTAAGCGTATATTTGCTCTTTGAAGTGCTGAACGATCACGGCCATAGATACGTCCTTTCTATCATTCTAGACGCGTGCAGACGCAATAGAGTACAACTAAGCGTATATTTGCTCTTTAAGTGCTGAGACGATACGGCCATCGATACGTCCTTTCTATCATTCTAGACGCGTGCAGACGCAATAGAGTACAACTAAGCGTATATTTGCTCTTTGAAGTGCTGAGACGATCACGGCCATCGATACATCCTTTCTATCATTCTAGACGCGTGTAGACGCAAAAGAGTAACAATTAAGCGTATATTTGCTCTTTTGAAGTGCTGAGATGATGTACGGCCATCGATACGTCCTTTCTATCATTCTAGACGCGTGCAGACGCAATAGAGTCACAACTAAGCGTATATTTGCTCTTTGAAGTGCTGAGACGATCTACGGCCATAGATACGTCCTTTCTATCATTCTAGACGCGTGCAGACGCAATAGAGTCACAACTAAGCGTATATTGCTCTTTGAAGTGCTGAGGATGTACGGCCATCGATACGTCCTTTCTATCATTCTAGACGCGTGCAGACGCAATAGAGAACACTAAGCGTATATTTGCTCTTTGAAGTGCTGAGATCTACGGCCATAGATACGTCCTTTCTATCATTCTAGACGCGTGCAGACGCAATAGAGTAACACTAAGCGTATATTTGCTCTTTTGAAGTGCTGAGATGATGTACGGCCATCGATACGTCCTTTCTATCATTCTAGACGCGTGCAGACGCAATAGAGTCACAACTAAGCGTATATTTGCTCTTTGGAAATGCTGAGACGATCACGGCCATAGATACGTCCTTTCTATCATTCTAGACGCGTGCAGACGCAATAGAGTCACAACTAAGCGTATATTGCTCTTTGGAAGTGCTGAGACGATCTACGGCCATAGATACGTCCTTTCTATCATTCTAGACGCGTGCAGACGCAATAGAGTCACAACTAAGCGTATATTTGCTCTTTGAAGTGCTGAGACGATCTACGGCCATCGATACGTCCTTTCTATCATTCTAGACGCGTGCAGACGCAATAGAGTAACACCTAAGCGTATAGTTGCTCTTTTGAAGTGCTGAGATGATGTACGGCCATCGATACGTCCTTTCTATCATTCTAGACGCGTGCAGACGCAATAGAGTAACACCTAAGCGTATATTTGCTCTTTGAAGTGCTGAACGATCACGGCCATAGATACGTCCTTTCTATCATTCTAGACGCGTGCAGACGCAATAGAGTCAACTAAGCGTATATTTGCTCTTTAAGTGCTGAGACGATCAACGGCCATCGATACGTCCTTTCTATCATTCTAGACGCGTGCAGACGCAATAGAGTAACAACTAAGCGTATATTTGCTCTTTGAAGTGCTGAGACGATCACGGCCATCGATACGTCCTTTCTATCATTCTAGACGCGTGCAGACGCAATAGAGTAACACTAAGCGTATATTTGCTCTTTTGAAGTGCTGAGATGATGTACGGCCATCGATACGTCCTTTCTATCATTCTAGACGCGTGCAGACGCAATAGAGTCACAACTAAGCGTATATTTGCTCCTTGGAAGTGCTGAGACGATCTACGGCCATAGATACGTCCTTTCTATCATTCTAGACGCGTGCAGACGCAATAGAGTCACAACTAAGCGTATATTGCTCTTTTGAAGTGCTGAGATGATGTACGGCCATAGATACGTCCTTTCTATCATTCTAGACGCGTGCAGACGCAATAGAGAAACAACTGAGCGTATATTTGCTCTTTGAAGTGCTGAACGATCACGGCCATAGATACGTCCTTTCTATCATTCTAGACGCGTGCAGACGCAATAGAGTAACACTAAGCGTATATTGCTCTTTGAAGTGCTGAGACGATCTACGGCCATAGATACGTCCTTTCTATCATTCTAGACGCGTGCAGACGCAATAGAGTCACAACTAAGCGTGTATTTGCGTCCTCTCTATCATTCTAGACGCGTGCAGACGCAATATAGGCACAACTAAGCGTATATTTGCTCTTTGGAAGTGCTGAGACGATCTACGGCCATAGATACGTCCTTTCTATCATTCTAGACGCGTGCAGACGCAATAGAGTCACAACTAAGCGTATATTTGCTCTTTGGAAGTGCTGAGACGATCTACGGCCATAGATACGTCCTTTCTATCATTCTAGACGCGTGCAGACGCAATAGAGTAACACCTAAGCGTACATATGCTCTTTTGAAGTGCTGAGATGATGTACGGCCATCGATACGTCCTTTCTATCATTCTAGACGCGTGCAGACGCAATAGAGTCACAACTAAGCGTATATTTGCTCTTTGGAAGTGCTGAGACGATCTACGGCCATCGATACGTCCTTTCTATCATTCTAGACGCGTGCAGACGCAATAGAGTAAACACTAAGCGTATATTGCTCTTTTGAAGTGCTGAGATGATGTACGGCCATCGATACGTCCTTTCTATCATTCTAGACGCGTGCAGACGCAATAGAGTAACACTAAGCGTATATTTGCTCTTTGAAGTGCTGAGATGATGTACGGCCATCGATACGTCCTTTCTATCATTCTAGACGCGTGCAGACGCAATAGAGTACACACTAAGCGTATATTGCTCTTTGAAGTGCTGAGATGATGTACGGCCATCGATACGTCCTTTCTATCATTCTAGACGCGTGCAGACGCAATAGAGTAACACCTAAGCGTATAGTTGCTCTTTTGAAGTGCTGAGATGATGTACGGCCATCGATACGTCCTTTCTATCATTCTAGACGCGTGCAGACGCAATAGAGTAACACTAAGCGTATATTGCTCTTTGAAGTGCTGAGATGATACGGCCATCGATACGTCCTTTCTATCATTCTAGACGCGTGCAGACGCAATAGAGTAACACCTAAGCGTATATTTGCTCTTTGGAAGTGCTGAGATGATGTACGGCCATCGATACGTCCTTTCTATCATTCTAGACGCGTGCAGACGCAATAGAGTAACACTAAGCGTATATTGCTCTTTGAAGTGCTGAGATGATGTACGGCCATCGATACGTCCTTTCTATCATTCTAGACGCGTGCAGACGCAATAGAGTACACCTAAGCGTATATTGCTCTTTGAAGTGCTGAGATGATCTACGGCCATCGATTCGTCCTTTCTATCATTCTAGACGCGTGCAGACGCAATAGAGTAACACCTAAGCGTATATTGATTCTTTGGAAGTGCTGAGATGATGTACGGCCATAGATACGTCCTTTCTATCATTCTAGACGCGTGCAGACGCAATAGAGTCACAACTAAGCGTATATTGCTCTTTGAAGTGCTGAGACGATCTACGGCCATAGATACGTCCTTTCTATCATTCTAGACGCGTGCAGACGCAATAGAGAACAACTAAGCGTATATTGCTCTTTGAAGTGCTGAGATGATGTACGGCCATAGATACGTCCTTTCTATCATTCTAGACGCGTGCAGACGCAATAGAGTAACACTAAGCGTATATTGCTCTTTGAAGTGCTGAGATCTGTACGGCCATCGATACGTCCTTTCTATCATTCTAGACGCGTGCAGACGCAATAGAGTAACCTAAGCGTATATTGCTCTTTGAAGTGCTGAGATGATGTACGGCCATCGATACGTCCTTTCTATCATTCTAGACGCGTGCAGACGCAATAGAGTAACACCTAAGCGTATATTGCTCTTTTGAAGTGCTGAGATGATGTACGGCCATCGATACGTCCCTTTCTATCATTCTAGACGCGTGCAGACGCAATAGAGTAACACCTAAGCGTATATTGCTCTTTTGAAGTGCTGAGATGATGTACGGCCATCGATACGTCCTTTCTATCATTCTAGACGCGTGCAGACGCAATAGAGTACACTAAGCGTATATTGCTCTTTGAAGTGCTGAGATGACGGCCATAGATACGTCCTTTCTATCATTCTAGACGCGTGCAGACGCAATAGAGTAACACCTAAGCGTATATTGCTCTTTGAAGTGCTGAGATGATGTACGGCCATCGATACGTCCTTTCTATCATTCTAGACGCGTGCAGACGCAATAGAGTAACACTAAGCGTATATTGCTCTTTGAAGTGCTGAGATGATGTACGGCCATCGATACGTCCTTTCTATCATTCTAGACGCGTGCAGACGCAATAGAGTAACACCTAAGCGTATATTGCTCTTTGAAGTGCTGAGATGATGTACGGCCATCGATACGTCCTTTCTATCATTCTAGACGCGTGCAGACGCAATAGAGTAACTAAGCGTATATTGCTCTTTTGAAGTGCTGAGATGATGTACGGCCATCGATACGTCCTTTCTATCATTCTAGACGCGTGCAGACGCAATAGAGTAACACCTAAGCGTATATTTGCTCTTTTGAAGTGCTGAGACGCATCTACGGCCATGCTGAGATACGTCCTTTCTATCATTCTAGACGCGTGCAGACGCAATAGAGTAACACCTAAGCGTATATTGCTCTTTGAAGTGCTGAGATGATGTACGGCCATCGATACGTCCTTTCTATCATTCTAGACGCGTGCAGACGCAATAGAGTCACACTAAGCGTATATTGCTCTTTGAAGTGCTGAGATGATGTACGGCCATCGATACGTCCTTTCTATCATTCTAGACGCGTGCAGACGCAATAGAGTAACACCTAAGCGTATATTGCTCTTTTGAAGTGCTGAGATGATGTACGGCCATCGATACGTCCTTTCTATCATTCTAGACGCGTGCAGACGCAATAGAGTCACAACTAAGCGTATATTTGCTCTTTGAAGTGCTGAGATGATGTACGGCCATCGATACGTCCTTTCTATCATTCTAGACGCGTGCAGACGCAATAGAGTCACAACTAAGCGTATATTTGCTCTTTTGAAGTGCTGAGATGATGTACGGCCATCGATACGTCCTTTCTATCATTCTAGACGCGTGCAGACGCAATAGAGTCACAACTAAGCGTATATTGCTCTTTGAAGTGCTGAGATGATGTACGGCCATCGATACGTCCTTTCTATCATTCTAGACGCGTGCAGACGCAATAGAGTAACACCTAAGCGTATATTGCTCTTTTGAAGTGCTGAGATGATGTACGGCCATCGATACGTCCTTTCTATCATTCTAGACGCGTGCAGACGCAATAGAGTCACAACTAAGCGTATATTTGCTCTTTGAAGTGCTGAGATGATGTACGGCCATCGATACGTCCTTTCTATCATTCTAGACGCGTGCAGACGCAATAGAGTACACCTAAGCGTATATTGCTCTTTTGAAGTGCTGAGATGATGTACGGCCATCGATACGTCCTTTCTATCATTCTAGACGCGTGCAGACGCAATAGAGTCACAACTAAGCGTATATTTGCTCTTTGGAAGTGCTGAGACGATCTACGGCCATAGATACGTCCTTTCTATCATTCTAGACGCGTGCAGACGCAATAGAGTACACTAAGCGTATATTGCTCTTTGAAGTGCTGAGATGATGTACGGCCATCGATACGTCCTTTCTATCATTCTAGACGCGTGCAGACGCAATAGAGTACACTAAGCGTATATTTGCTCTTTTGAAGTGCTGAGATATGTACGGCCATCGATACGTCCTTTCTATCATTCTAGACGCGTGCAGACGCAATAGAGTAACACCTAAGCGTATATTGCTCTTTGAAGTGCTGAGATGATGTACGGCCATCGATACGTCCTTTCTATCATTCTAGACGCGTGCAGACGCAATAGAGTCACCTAAGCGTATATTGCTCTTTGAAGTGCTGAGATGATGTACGGCCATCGATACGTCCTTTCTATCATTCTAGACGCGTGCAGACGCAATAGAGTAAACTAAGCGTATATTGCTCTTTTGAAGTGCTGAGATGATGTACGGCCATAGATACGTCCTTTCTATCATTCTAGACGCGTGCAGACGCAATAGAGTAACACCTAAGCGTATATTTGCTCTTTTGAAGTGCTGAGATGATGTACGGCCATCGATACGTCCTTTCTATCATTCTAGACGCGTGCAGACGCAATAGAGTCACAACTAAGCGTATATTTGCTCTTTTGAAGTGCTGAGACGATCTACGGCCATAGATACGTCCTTTCTATCATTCTAGACGCGTGCAGACGCAATAGAGTAACACCTAAGCGTATATTGCTCTTTGAAGTGCTGAGATGATGTACGGCCATCGATACGTCCTTTCTATCATTCTAGACGCGTGCAGACGCAATAGAGTAACACCTAAGCGTATATTGCTCTTTTGAAGTGCTGAGATGATGTACGGCCATCGATACGTCCTTTCTATCATTCTAGACGCGTGCAGACGCAATAGAGTCACAACTAAGCGTATATTTGCTCTTTGGAAGTGCTGAGACGATCTACGGCCATAGATACGTCCTTTCTATCATTCTAGACGCGTTCAGACGCAATAGAGTAACGCCCAAGCGTATTTTTGTTCTTCGGAAGTGCTGAGACGATCTACGGCCATAGATACGTCCTTTCTATCATTCTAGACGCGTGCAGACGCAATAGAGTAACAACTAAGCGTATATTTGCTCTTTTGAAGTGCTGAGATGATGTACGGCCATCGATACGTCCTTTCTATCATTCTAGACGCGTGCAGACGCAATAGAGTAACACCTAAGCGTATATTGCTCTTTGAAGTGCTGAGATGATACGGCCATAGATACGTCCTTTCTATCATTCTAGACGCGTGCAGACGCAATAGAGTAACACCTAAGCGTATATTTGCTCTTTGGAAGTGCTGAGACGATCTACGGCCATAGATACGTCCTTTCTATCATTCTAGACGCGTGCAGACGCAATAGAGTAACAACTAAGCGTATATTTGCTCTTTTGAAGTGCTGAGATGATGTACGGCCATCGATACGTCCTTTCTATCATTCTAGACGCGTGCAGACGCAATAGAGTAACACCTAAGCGTATATTTGCTCTTTTGAAGTGCTGAGATATGTACGGCCATCGATACGTCCTTTCTATCATTCTAGACGCGTGCAGACGCAATAGAGTAACAACTAAGCGTATAGTTGCTCTTTTGAAGTGCTGAGATGATGTACGGCCATCGATACGTCCTTTCTATCATTCTAGACGCGTGCAGACGCAATAGAGTAACACCTAAGCGTATATTTGCTCTTTTGAAGTGCTGAGATGATGTACGGCCATCGATACGTCCTTTCTATCATTCTAGACGCGTGCAGACGCAATAGAGTAACAACTAAGCGTATATTCTGCTCTTTGAAGTGCTGAGACGATCTACGGCCATCGATACGTCCTTTCTATCATTCTAGACGCGTGCAGACGCAATAGAGTAACACCTAAGCGTATATTGCTCTTTTGAAGTGCTGAGATGATGTACGGCCATCGATACGTCCTTTCTATCATTCTAGACGCGTGCAGACGCAATAGAGTAACACCTAAGCGTATATTTGCTCTTTTGAAGTGCTGAGATGATGTACGGCCATCGATACGTCCTTTCTATCATTCTAGACGCGTGCAGACGCAATAGAGTCACAACTAAGCGTATATTTGCTCTTTGAAGTGCTGAGACGATCTACGGCCATCGATACGTCCTTTCTATCATTCTAGACGCGTGCAGACGCAATAGAGTAACACCTAAGCGTATATTTGCTCTTTTGAAGTGCTGAGATGATGTACGGCCATCGATACGTCCTTTCTATCATTCTAGACGCGTGCAGACGCAATAGAGTAACACTAAGCGTATATTTGCTCTTTGAAGTGCTGAGATGATGTACGGCCATCGATACGTCCTTTCTATCATTCTAGACGCGTGCAGACGCAATAGAGTCACACTAAGCGTATATTGCTCTTTGAAGTGCTGAGATGATGTACGGCCATCGATACGTCCTTTCTATCATTCTAGACGCGTGCAGACGCAATAGAGTCACAACTAAGCGTATATTTGCTCTTTTGAAGTGCTGAGATGATGTACGGCCATCGATACGTCCTTTCTATCATTCTAGACGCGTGCAGACGCAATAGAGTACAACTAAGCGTATATTGCTCTTTTGAAGTGCTGAGATGATGTACGGCCATCGATACGTCCTTTCTATCATTCTAGACGCGTGCAGACGCAATAGAGTAACACCTAAGCGTATATTTGCTCTTTTGAAGTGCTGAGATGATCTACGGCCATCGATACGTCCTTTCTATCATTCTAGACGCGTGCAGACGCAATAGAGTAACAACTAAGCGTATATTTGCTCTTTGAAGTGCTGAGATGATGTACGGCCATCGATACGTCCTTTCTATCATTCTAGACGCGTGCAGACGCAATAGAGTAACACCTAAGCGTATATTGCTCTTTTGAAGTGCTGAGATGATGTACGGCCATCGATACGTCCTTTCTATCATTCTAGACGCGTGCAGACGCAATAGAGTAACACTAAGCGTATATTGCTCTTTGAAGTGCTGAGATGATGTACGGCCATCGATACGTCCTTTCTATCATTCTAGACGCGTGCAGACGCAATAGAGTAACAACTAAGCGTATATTGCTCTTTGAAGTGCTGAGATGATGTACGGCCATCGATACGTCCTTTCTATCATTCTAGACGCGTGCAGACGCAATAGAGTAACACCTAAGCGTATATTGCTCTTTGAAGTGCTGAGATGTACGGCCATCGATACGTCCTTTCTATCATTCTAGACGCGTGCAGACGCAATAGAGTAACACCTAAGCGTATATTGCTCTTTGAAGTGCTGAGATGATGTACGGCCATAGATACGTCCTTTCTATCATTCTAGACGCGTGCAGACGCAATAGAGTACACTAAGCGTATATTGCTCTTTTGAAGTGCTGAGATGATGTACGGCCATCGATACGTCCTTTCTATCATTCTAGACGCGTGCAGACGCAATAGAGTAACACCTAAGCGTATATTTGCTCTTTTGAAGTGCTGAGATGATCTACGGCCATCGATACGTCCTTTCTATCATTCTAGACGCGTGCAGACGCAATAGAGTAACAACTAAGCGTATATTGCTCTTTGAAGTGCTGAGATGATGTACGGCCATCGATACGTCCTTTCTATCATTCTAGACGCGTGCAGACGCAATAGAGTACACTAAGCGTATATTGCTCTTTGAAGTGCTGAGATGATGTACGGCCATCGATACGTCCTTTCTATCATTCTAGACGCGTGCAGACGCAATAGAGTCACAACTAAGCGTATATTTGCTCTTTGGAAGTGCTGAGATGATCTACGGCCATCGATACGTCCTTTCTATCATTCTAGACGCGTGCAGACGCAATAGAGTAACACCTAAGCGTATATTTGCTCTTTGGAAGTGCTGAGACGATCTACGGCCATAGATACGTCCTTTCTATCATTCTAGACGCGTGCAGACGCAATAGAGTAACACCGTAGCGTATATTTGCTCTTTTGAAGTGCTGAGATGATGTACGGCCATCGATACGTCCTTTCTATCATTCTAGACGCGTGCAGACGCAATAGAGTCACAACTAAGCGTATATTGCTCTTTGAAGTGCTGAGATGATGTACGGCCATCGATACGTCCTTTCTATCATTCTAGACGCGTGCAGACGCAATAGAGTCACCTAAGCGTATATTTGCTCTTTGAAGTGCTGAGATGATCTACGGCCATAGATACGTCCTTTCTATCATTCTAGACGCGTGCAGACGCAATAGAGTAACACCTAAGCGTATATTTGCTCTTTTGAAGTGCTGAGATGATGTACGGCCATCGATACGTCCTTTCTATCATTCTAGACGCGTGCAGACGCAATAGAGTCACAACTAAGCGTATATTTGCTCTTTTGAAGTGCTGAGATGATGTACGGCCATCGATACGTCCTTTCTATCATTCTAGACGCGTGCAGACGCAATAGAGTAACACTAAGCGTATATTTGCTCTTTTGAAGTGCTGAGATGATACGGCCATCGATACGTCCTTTCTATCATTCTAGACGCGTGCAGACGCAATAGAGTCACCTAAGCGTATATTTGCTCTTTGAAGTGCTGAGATGATGTACGGCCATCGATACGTCCTTTCTATCATTCTAGACGCGTGCAGACGCAATAGAGTAACACCTAAGCGTATATTTGCTCTTTGAAGTGCTGAGATGTACGGCCATCGATACGTCCTTTCTATCATTCTAGACGCGTGCAGACGCAATAGAGTAACACCTAAGCGTATATGCTCTTTGAAGTGCTGAGATGATGTACGGCCATCGATACGTCCTTTCTATCATTCTAGACGCGTGCAGACGCAATAGAGTACACCTAAGCGTATATTTGCTCTTTTGAAGTGCTGAGATGATGTACGGCCATCGATACGTCCTTTCTATCATTCTAGACGCGTGCAGACGCAATAGAGTAACAACTAAGCGTATATTGCTCTTTGAAGTGCTGAGATGATCTACGGCCATCGATACGTCCTTTCTATCATTCTAGACGCGTGCAGACGCAATAGAGTCACCTAAGCGTATATTTGCTCTTTGAAGTGCTGAGATGATGTACGGCCATCGATACGTCCTTTCTATCATTCTAGACGCGTGCAGACGCAATAGAGTAACACTAAGCGTATATTTGCTCTTTGAAGTGCTGAGACGATGTACGGCCATAGATACGTCCTTTCTATCATTCTAGACGCGTGCAGACGCAATAGAGTACAACTAAGCGTATATTGCTCTTTGAAGTGCTGAGACGATCTACGGCCATAGATACGTCCTTTCTATCATTCTAGACGCGTGCAGACGCAATAGAGTACAACTAAGCGTATATTGCTCTTTTGAAGTGCTGAGATGATCTACGGCCATCGATACGTCCTTTCTATCATTCTAGACGCGTGCAGACGCAATAGAGTAACACCTAAGCGTATATTGCTCTTTGAAGTGCTGAGATGATGTACGGCCATCGATACGTCCTTTCTATCATTCTAGACGCGTGCAGACGCAATAGAGTCACACTAAGCGTATATTGCTCTTTGAAGTGCTGAGATGATGTACGGCCATAGATACGTCCTTTCTATCATTCTAGACGCGTGCAGACGCAATAGAGTACACTAAGCGTATATTGCTCTTTGAAGTGCTGAGATGATGTACGGCCATCGATACGTCCTTTCTATCATTCTAGACGCGTGCAGACGCAATAGAGTCACCTAAGCGTATATTTGCTCTTTGAAGTGCTGAGATGATGTACGGCCATCGATACGTCCTTTCTATCATTCTAGACGCGTGCAGACGCAATAGAGTAACACCTAAGCGTATATTGCTCTTTGAAGTGCTGAGATGATGTACGGCCATTGATACGTCCTTTCTATCATTCTAGACGCGTGCAGACGCAATAGAGTCACCTAAGCGTATATTGCTCTTTGAAGTGCTGAGATGATCTACGGCCATCGATACGTCCTTTCTATCATTCTAGACGCGTGCAGACGCAATAGAGTCACCTAAGCGTATATTTGCTCTTTGAAGTGCTGAGATGATCTACGGCCATCGATACGTCCTTTCTATCATTCTAGACGCGTGCAGACGCAATAGAGTAACACTAAGCGTATATTTGCTCTTTGAAGTGCTGAGATGATACGGCCATAGATACGTCCTTTCTATCATTCTAGACGCGTGCAGACGCAATAGAGTCACTAAGCGTATATTTGCTCTTTGAAGTGCTGAGATGATCTACGGCCATCGATACGTCCTTTCTATCATTCTAGACGCGTGCAGACGCAATAGAGTAACACCTAAGCGTATATTGCTCTTTGAAGTGCTGAGACGATCTACGGCCATCGATACGTCCTTTCTATCATTCTAGACGCGTGCAGACGCAATAGAGTCACAACTAAGCGTATATTTGCTCTTTGGAAGTGCTGAGACGATCTACGGCCATAGATACGTCCTTTCTATCATTCTAGACGCGTGCAGACGCAATAGAGTAACACCTAAGCGTATATTGCTCTTTGAAGTGCTGAGATGATACGGCCATAGATACGTCCTTTCTATCATTCTAGACGCGTGCAGACGCAATAGAGTAACACCTAAGCGTATATTTGCTCTTTTGAAGTGCTGAGATGATGTACGGCCATCGATACGTCCTTTCTATCATTCTAGACGCGTGCAGACGCAATAGAGTAACAACTAAGCGTATATTTGCTCTTTGAAGTGCTGAGATGATGTACGGCCATCGATACGTCCTTTCTATCATTCTAGACGCGTGCAGACGCAATAGAGTAACACTAAGCGTATATTTGCTCTTTTGAAGTGCTGAGATGATGTACGGCCATCGATACGTCCTTTCTATCATTCTAGACGCGTGCAGACGCAATAGAGTCACACTAAGCGTATATTTGCTCTTTGAAGTGCTGAGATGATGTACGGCCATCGATACGTCCTTTCTATCATTCTAGACGCGTGCAGACGCAATAGAGTCACAACTAAGCGTATATTTGCTCTTTGAAGTGCTGAGATGATGTACGGCCATCGATACGTCCTTTCTATCATTCTAGACGCGTGCAGACGCAATAGAGTAACACTAAGCGTATATTGCTCTTTGGAAGTGCTGAGACGATCTACGGCCATAGATACGTCCTTTCTATCATTCTAGACGCGTGCAGACGCAATAGAGTAACACCTAAGCGTATATTGCTCTTTGAAGTGCTGAGATGATGTACGGCCATCGATACGTCCTTTCTATCATTCTAGACGCGTGCAGACGCAATAGAGTAAACTAAGCGTATATTTGCTCTTTTGAAGTGCTGAGATGATGTACGGCCATCGATACGTCCTTTCTATCATTCTAGACGCGTGCAGACGCAATAGAGTAACACCTAAGCGTATATTGCTCTTTGAAGTGCTGAGATGATGTACGGCCATCGATACGTCCTTTCTATCATTCTAGACGCGTGCAGACGCAATAGAGTCACAACTAAGCGTATATTTGCTCTTTGGAAGTGCTGAGACGATCTACGGCCATAGATACGTCCTTTCTATCATTCTAGACGCGTGCAGACGCAATAGAGTCACCTAAGCGTATATTGCTCTTTGAAGTGCTGAGATGATGTACGGCCATCGATACGTCCTTTCTATCATTCTAGACGCGTGCAGACGCAATAGAGTCACACTAAGCGTATATTGCTCTTTGAAGTGCTGAGATGATGTACGGCCATCGATACGTCCTTTCTATCATTCTAGACGCGTGCAGACGCAATAGAGTAACACCTAAGCGTATATTTGCTCTTTTGAAGTGCTGAGATGATGTACGGCCATCGATACGTCCTTTCTATCATTCTAGACGCGTGCAGACGCAATAGAGTAACAACTAAGCGTATATTTGCTCTTTGAAGTGCTGAGACGATCTACGGCCATAGATACGTCCTTTCTATCATTCTAGACGCGTGCAGACGCAATAGAGTACAACTAAGCGTATATTGCTCTTTGAAGTGCTGAGATGATCTACGGCCATCGATACGTCCTTTCTATCATTCTAGACGCGTGCAGACGCAATAGAGTAACACTAAGCGTATATTGCTCTTTGAAGTGCTGAGATGATGTACGGCCATCGATACGTCCTTTCTATCATTCTAGACGCGTGCAGACGCAATAGAGTAACACCTAAGCGTATATTGCTCTTTGAAGTGCTGAGATGATGTACGGCCATCGATACGTCCTTTCTATCATTCTAGACGCGTGCAGACGCAATAGAGTCACAACTAAGCGTATATTTGCTCTTTGGAAGTGCTGAGACGATCTACGGCCATCGATACGTCCTTTCTATCATTCTAGACGCGTGCAGACGCAATAGAGTAACACCTAAGCGTATATTGCTCTTTGAAGTGCTGAGATGATGTACGGCCATCGATACGTCCTTTCTATCATTCTAGACGCGTGCAGACGCAATAGAGTAACACCTAAGCGTATATTTGCTCTTTTGAAGTGCTGAGATGATGTACGGCCATCGATACGTCCTTTCTATCATTCTAGACGCGTGCAGACGCAATAGAGTAACAACTAAGCGTATATTGCTCTTTGAAGTGCTGAGATGATGTACGGCCATAGATACGTCCTTTCTATCATTCTAGACGCGTGCAGACGCAATAGAGTATCAACTAAGCGTATTTTTGCTCTTTGCTGAGATGATCTACGGCCATCGATACGTCCTTTCTATCACTCTAGACGCGTGCAGACGCAATAGAGTAACAACTAAGCGTATATTTGCTCTTTGAAGTGCTGAGATGATGTACGGCCATAGATACGTCCTTTCTATCATTCTAGACGCGTGCAGACGCAATAGAGTAACACTAAGCGTATATTGCTCTTTTGAAGTGCTGAGATGATGTACGGCCATCGATACGTCCTTTCTATCATTCTAGACGCGTGCAGACGCAATAGAGTAACACCTAAGCGTATATTGCTCTTTGAAGTGCTGAGATGATGTACGGCCATCGATACGTCCTTTCTATCATTCTAGACGCGTGCAGACGCAATAGAGTCACCTAAGCGTATATTTGCTCTTTTGAAGTGCTGAGATGATGTACGGCCATAGATACGTCCTTTCTATCATTCTAGACGCGTGCAGACGCAATAGAGTCAACTAAGCGTATATTTGCTCTTTGGAAGTGCTGAGACGATCTACGGCCATCGATACGTCCTTTCTATCATTCTAGACGCGTGCAGACGCAATAGAGTAACACTAAGCGTATATTGCTCTTTGAAGTGCTGAGATGATGTACGGCCATCGATACGTCCTTTCTATCATTCTAGACGCGTGCAGACGCAATAGAGTAAACTAAGCGTATATTGCTCTTTTGAAGTGCTGAGATGATGTACGGCCATCGATACGTCCTTTCTATCATTCTAGACGCGTGCAGACGCAATAGAGTAACACTAAGCGTATATTTGCTCTTTGAAGTGCTGAGATGATGTACGGCCATCGATACGTCCTTTCTATCATTCTAGACGCGTGCAGACGCAATAGAGTCACAACTAAGCGTATATTTGCTCTTTTGAAGTGCTGAGATGATGTACGGCCATCGATACGTCCTTTCTATCATTCTAGACGCGTGCAGACGCAATAGAGTCACAACTAAGCGTATATTTGCTCTTTTGAAGTGCTGAGATGATCTACGGCCATCGATACGTCCTTTCTATCATTCTAGACGCGTGCAGACGCAATAGAGTAACACCTAAGCGTTATTTGCTCTTTGAAGTGCTGAGATGATGTACGGCCATCGATACGTCCTTTCTATCATTCTAGACGCGTGCAGACGCAATAGAGTAACACCTAAGCGTATATTTGCTCTTTTGAAGTGCTGAGATGATGTACGGCCATCGATACGTCCTTTCTATCATTCAAGACGCGTGCAGACGCAATAGAGTCAGCACTTAGCGTATATTTGCTCTTTGGAAGTGCTGAGATGATGTACGGCCATAGATACGTCCTTTCTATCATTCTAGACGTGTGCGGACGCAATAGAGTAACACTAAGCGTATATTGCTCTTTTGAAGTGCTGAGATGATGTACGGCCATCGATACGTCCTTTCTATCATTCTAGACGCGTGCAGACGCAATAGAGTAACACCTAAGCGTATATTTGCTCTTTTGAAGTGCTGAGATGATGTACGGCCATCGATACGTCCTTTCTATCATTCTAGACGCGTGCAGACGCAATAGAGTAACACTAAGCGTATATTGCTCTTTTGAAGTGCTGAGATGATGTACGGCCATAGATACTTTCTTTCTATCATTCTAGACGCGTGCAGACGCAATAGAGTAACACTAAGCGTATATTGCTCTTTGAAGTGCTGAGATGATGTACGGCCATCGATACGTCCTTTCTATCATTCTAGACGCGTGCAGACGCAATAGAGTAAACTAAGCGTATATTTGCTCTTTTGAAGTGCTGAGATGATACGGCCATAGATACGTCCTTTCTATCATTCTAGACGCGTGCAGACGCAATAGAGTCACAACTAAGCGTATATTTGCTCTTTTGAAGTGCTGAGATGATGTACGGCCATCGATACGTCCTTTCTATCATTCTAGACGCGTGCAGACGCAATAGAGTCACTAAGCGTATATAAGTGCTGAGATGATGTACGGCCATCGATACGTCCTTTCTATCATTCTAGACGCGTGCAGACGCAATAGAGTAACACTAAGCGTATATTGCTCTTTTGAAGTGCTGAGATGATGTACGGCCATCGATACGTCCTTTCTATCATTCTAAACGCGTGCAGACGCAATAGAGTAACACTAAGCGTATATTTGCTCTTTGAAGTGCTGAGATGATGTACGGCCATCGATACGTCCTTTCTATCATTCTAGACGCGTGCAGACGCAATAGAGTAACACTAAGCGTATATTTGCTCTTTTGAAGTGCTGAGATGATGTACGGCCATCGATACGTCCTTTCTATCATTCTAGACGCGTGCAGACGCAATAGAGTAACACTAAGCGTATATTGCTCTTTTGAAGTGCTGAGATGATGTACGGCCATCGATACGTCCTTTCTATCATTCTAGACGCGTGCAGACGCAATAGAGTAACACTAAGCGTATATTGCTCTTTTGAAGTGCTGAGATGATGTACGGCCATCGATACGTCCTTTCTATCATTCTAGACGCGTGCAGACGCAATAGAGTAACACTAAGCGTATATTGCTCTTTTGAAGTGCTGAGATGATGTACGGCCATCGATACGTCCTTTCTATCATTCTAGACGCGTGCAGACGCAATAGAGTAACACTAAGCGTATATTGCTCTTTTGAAGTGCTGAGATGATGTACGGCCATCGATACGTCCTTTCTATCATTCTAGACGCGTGCAGACGCAATAGAGTCACTAAGCGTATATTGCTCTTTTGAAGTGCTGAGATGATGTACGGCCATCGATACGTCCTTTCTATCATTCTAGACGCGTGCAGACGCAATAGAGTACAACTAAGCGTATATTTGCTCTTTGAAGTGCTGAGATGATGTACGGCCATCGATACGTCCTTTCTATCATTCTAGACGCGTGCAGACGCAATAGAGTAACACTAAGCGTATATTGCTCTTTGAAGTGCTGAGATGATGTACGGCCATCGATACGTCCTTTCTATCATTCTAGACGCGTGCAGACGCAATAGAGTACAACTAAGCGTATATTGCTCTTTTGAAGTGCTGAGATGATGTACGGCCATCGATACGTCCTTTCTATCATTCTAGACGCGTGCAGACGCAATAGAGTACACTAAGCGTATATTTGCTCTTTGAAGTGCTGAGATGATGTACGGCCATCGATACGTCCTTTCTATCATTCTAGACGCGTGCAGACGCAATAGAGTAACACTAAGCGTATATTTGCTCTTTTGAAGTGCTGAGATGATGTACGGCCATCGATACGTCCTTTCTATCATTCTAGACGCGTGCAGACGCAATAGAGTAACACCTAAGCGTATATTGCTCTTTTGAAGTGCTGAGATGATGTACGGCCATCGATACGTCCTTTCTATCATTCTAGACGCGTGCAGACGCAATAGAGTAACACCTAAGCGTATATTTGCTCTTT
Organism: Plasmopara viticola; assembly: GCA_001695595.3. NCBI lineage: Eukaryota > Oomycota > Peronosporomycetes > Peronosporales > Peronosporaceae > Plasmopara > Plasmopara viticola. The sequence continues at coordinate 27,064 of MBPM02000092.1, forward strand.
TGAAGTGCTGAGATGATGTACGGCCATCGATACGTCCTTTCTATCATTCTAGACGCGTGCAGACGCAATAGAGTACACTAAGCGTATATTTGCTCTTTTGAAGTGCTGAGATGATGTACGGCCATCGATACGTCCTTTCTATCATTCTAGACGCGTGCAGACGCAATAGAGTAACTAAGCGTATATTGCTCTTTTGAAGTGCTGAGATGATGTACGGCCATCGATACGTCCTTTCTATCATTCTAGACGCGTGCAGACGCAATAGAGTACAACTAAGCGTATATTTGCTCTTTGAAGTGCTGAGATGATGTACGGCCATCGATACGTCCTTTCTATCATTCTAGACGCGTGCAGACGCAATAGAGTAACACTAAGCGTATATTTGCTCTTTTGAAGTGCTGAGATGATGTACGGCCATCGATACGTCCTTTCTATCATTCTAGACGCGTGCAGACGCAATAGAGTACACTAAGCGTATATTTGCTCTTTGAAGTGCTGAGATGATGTACGGCCATCGATACGTCCTTTCTATCATTCTAGACGCGTGCAGACGCAATAGAGTACAACTAAGCGTATATTGCTCTTTGAAGTGCTGAGACGATCTACGGCCATCGATACGTTCTTTCTATCATTCTAGACGCGTGCAGACGCAATAGAGTAACACCTAAGCGTATATTTGCTCTTTTGAAGTGCTGAGATGATGTACGGCCATCGATACGTCCTTTCTATCATTCTAGACGCGTGCAGACGCAATAGAGTAACACTAAGCGTATATTGCTTTTGAAGTGCTGAGATGATGTACGGCCATCGATACGTCCTTTCTATCATTCTAGACGCGTGCAGACGCAATAGAGTCACCTAAGCGTATATTTGCTCTTTGAAGTGCTGAGATGATGTACGGCCATCGATACGTTCTTTCTATCATTCTAGACGCGTGCAGACGCAATAGAGTAACACTAAGCGTATATTGCTCTTTTGAAGTGCTGAGATGATGTACGGCCATCGATACGTCCTTTCTATCATTCTAGACGCGTGCAGACGCAATAGAGTAACACCTAAGCGTATATTGCTCTTTTGAAGTGCTGAGATGATGTACGGCCATCGATACGTCCTTTCTATCATTCTAGACGCGTGCAGACGCAATAGAGTAACACTAAGCGTATATTTGCTCTTTGAAGTGCTGAGATGATGTACGGCCATCGATACGTCCTTTCTATCATTCTAGACGCGTGCAGACGCAATAGAGTAACACCTAAGCGTATATTGCTCTTTTGAAGTGCTGAGATGATGTACGGCCATCGATACGTCCTTTCTATCATTCTAGACGCGTGCAGACGCAATAGAGTAACACTAAGCGTATATTGCTCTTTTGAAGTGCTGAGATGATGTACGGCCATCGATACGTCCTTTCTATCATTCTAGACGCGTGCAGACGCAATAGAGTACACTAAGCGTATATTTGCTCTTTTGAAGTGCTGAGATGATGTACGGCCATCGATACGTCCTTTCTATCATTCTAGACGCGTGCAGACGCAATAGAGTAACACCTAAGCGTATATTGCTCTTTTGAAGTGCTGAGATGATGTACGGCCATCGATACGTCCTTTCTATCATTCTAGACGCGTGCAGACGCAATAGAGTAACACCTAAGCGTATATTTGCTCTTTTGAAGTGCTGAGATGATGTACGGCCATCGATACGTCCTTTCTATCATTCTAGACGCGTGCAGACGCAATAGAGTAACACCTAAGCGTATATTGCTCTTTGAAGTGCTGAGATGATGTACGGCCATCGATACGTCCTTTCTATCATTCTAGACGCGTGCAGACGCAATAGAGTAACACCTAAGCGTATATTGCTCTTTTGAAGTGCTGAGATGATGTACGGCCATCGATACGTCCTTTCTATCATTCTAGACGCGTGCAGACGCAATAGAGTAACACCTAAGCGTATATTTGCTCTTTTGAAGTGCTGAGATGATGTACGGCCATCGATACGTCCTTTCTATCATTCTAGACGCGTGCAGACGCAATAGAGTAACACCTAAGCGTATATTGCTCTTTTGAAGTGCTGAGATGATGTACGGCCATCGATACGTCCTTTCTATCATTCTAGACGCGTGCAGACGCAATAGAGTAACACCTAAGCGTATATTGCTCTTTTGAAGTGCTGAGATGATGTACGGCCATCGATACGTCCTTTCTATCATTCTAGACGCGTGCAGACGCAATAGAGTAACAACTAAGCGTATATTTGCTCTTTTGAAGTGCTGAGATGATGTACGGCCATCGATACGTCCTTTCTATCATTCTAGACGCGTGCAGACGCAATAGAGTAACACTAAGCGTATATTTGCTCTTTTGAAGTGCTGAGATGATGTACGGCCATCGATACGTCCTTTCTATCATTCTAGACGCGTGCAGACGCAATAGAGTAACACCTAAGCGTATATTGCTCTTTTGAAGTGCTGAGATGATGTACGGCCATCGATACGTCCTTTCTATCATTCTAGACGCGTGCAGACGCAATAGAGTAACACCTAAGCGTATATTGCTCTTTTGAAGTGCTGAGATGATGTACGGCCATCGATACGTCCTTTCTATCATTCTAGACGCGTGCAGACGCAATAGAGTAACACTAAGCGTATATTTGCTCTTTTGAAGTGCTGAGATGATGTACGGCCATCGATACGTCCTTTCTATCATTCTAGACGCGTGCAGACGCAATAGAGTAACACTAAGCGTATATTGCTCTTTTGAAGTGCTGAGATGATGTACGGCCATCGATACGTCCTTTCTATCATTCTAGACGCGTGCAGACGCAATAGAGTACAACTAAGCGTATATTGCTCTTTTGAAGTGCTGAGATGATGTACGGCCATCGATACGTCCTTTCTATCATTCTAGACGCGTGCAGACGCAATAGAGTAAACCTAAGCGTATATTTGCTCTTTTGAAGTGCTGAGATGATGTACGGCCATCGATACGTCCTTTCTATCATTCTAGACGCGTGCAGACGCAATAGAGTACACCTAAGCGTATATTTGCTCTTTGAAGTGCTGAGATGATGTACGGCCATCGATACGTCCTTTCTATCATTCTAGACGCGTGCAGACGCAATAGAGTACAACTAAGCGTATATTTGCTCTTTTGAAGTGCTGAGATGATGTACGGCCATCGATACGTCCTTTCTATCATTCTAGACGCGTGCAGACGCAATAGAGTAACACTAAGCGTATATTTGCTCTTTGAAGTGCTGAGATGATGTACGGCCATCGATACGTCCTTTCTATCATTCTAGACGCGTGCAGACGCAATAGAGTAACACCTAAGCGTATATTGCTCTTTTGAAGTGCTGAGATGATGTACGGCCATCGATACGTCCTTTCTATCATTCTAGACGCGTGCAGACGCAATAGAGTAACACTAAGCGTATATTTGCTCTTTGAAGTGCTGAGATGATGTACGGCCATCGATACGTCCTTTCTATCATTCTAGACGCGTGCAGACGCAATAGAGTAACACTAAGCGTATATTGCTCTTTTGAAGTGCTGAGATGATGTACGGCCATCGATACGTCCTTTCTATCATTCTAGACGCGTGCAGACGCAATAGAGTAAACCTAAGCGTATATTGCTCTTTTGAAGTGCTGAGATGATGTACGGCCATCGATACGTCCTTTCTATCATTCTAGACGCGTGCAGACGCAATAGAGTAACACTAAGCGTATATTTGCTCTTTTGAAGTGCTGAGATGATGTACGGCCATCGATACGTCCTTTCTATCATTCTAGACGCGTGCAGACGCAATAGAGTACACTAAGCGTATATTTGCTCTTTTGAAGTGCTGAGATGATGTACGGCCATCGATACGTCCTTTCTATCATTCTAGACGCGTGCAGACGCAATAGAGTACAACTAAGCGTATATTTGCTCTTTGAAGTGCTGAGATGACGGCCATCGATACGTCCTTTCTATCATTCTAGACGCGTGCAGACGCAATAGAGTAACACCTAAGCGTATATTGCTCTTTGAAGTGCTGAGATGATGTACGGCCATCGATACGTCCTTTCTATCATTCTAGACGCGTGCAGACGCAATAGAGTAACACCTAAGCGTATATTTGCTCTTTTGAAGTGCTGAGATGATGTACGGCCATCGATACGTCCTTTCTATCATTCTAGACGCGTGCAGACGCAATAGAGTACAACTAAGCGTATATTGCTCTTTTGAAGTGCTGAGATGATGTACGGCCATCGATACGTCCTTTCTATCATTCTAGACGCGTGCAGACGCAATAGAGTACACTAAGCGTATATTGCTCTTTTGAAGTGCTGAGATGATGTACGGCCATCGATACGTCCTTTCTATCATTCTAGACGCGTGCAGACGCAATAGAGTAACACCTAAGCGTATATTGCTCTTTTGAAGTGCTGAGATGATGTACGGCCATCGATACGTCCTTTCTATCATTCTAGACGCGTGCAGACGCAATAGAGTACACCTAAGCGTATATTGCTCTTTTGAAGTGCTGAGATGATGTACGGCCATCGATACGTCCTTTCTATCATTCTAGACGCGTGCAGACGCAATAGAGTAACACCTAAGCGTATATTGCTCTTTGAAGTGCTGAGATGATGTACGGCCATCGATACGTCCTTTCTATCATTCTAGACGCGTGCAGACGCAATAGAGTAACACCTAAGCGTATATTGCTCTTTTGAAGTGCTGAGATGATGTACGGCCATCGATACGTCCTTTCTATCATTCTAGACGCGTGCAGACGCAATAGAGTAACACCTAAGCGTATATTTGCTCTTTTGAAGTGCTGAGATGATGTACGGCCATCGATACGTCCTTTCTATCATTCTAGACGCGTGCAGACGCAATAGAGTAACACCTAAGCGTATATTTGCTCTTTGAAGTGCTGAGATGATGTACGGCCATCGATACGTCCTTTCTATCATTCTAGACGCGTGCAGACGCAATAGAGTAACACCTAAGCGTATATTGCTCTTTTGAAGTGCTGAGATGATGTACGGCCATCGATACGTCCTTTCTATCATTCTAGACGCGTGCAGACGCAATAGAGTAACACTAAGCGTATATTGCTCTTTTGAAGTGCTGAGATGATGTACGGCCATCGATACGTCCTTTCTATCATTCTAGACGCGTGCAGACGCAATAGAGTACAACTAAGCGTATATTTGCTCTTTTGAAGTGCTGAGATGATGTACGGCCATCGATACGTCCTTTCTATCATTCTAGACGCGTGCAGACGCAATAGAGTAACACCTAAGCGTATATTGCTCTTTTGAAGTGCTGAGATGATGTACGGCCATCGATACGTCCTTTCTATCATTCTAGACGCGTGCAGACGCAATAGAGTAAACCTAAGCGTATATTTGCTCTTTGAAGTGCTGAGATGATGTACGGCCATCGATACGTCCTTTCTATCATTCTAGACGCGTGCAGACGCAATAGAGTAACACCTAAGCGTATATTTGCTCTTTTGAAGTGCTGAGATGATGTACGGCCATCGATACGTCCTTTCTATCATTCTAGACGCGTGCAGACGCAATAGAGTAACACTAAGCGTATATTTGCTCTTTGAAGTGCTGAGATGATGTACGGCCATCGATACGTCCTTTCTATCATTCTAGACGCGTGCAGACGCAATAGAGTAACACTAAGCGTATATTGCTCTTTTGAAGTGCTGAGCCATCGATACGTCCTTTCTATCATTCTAGACGCGTGCAGACGCAATAGAGTAACACTAAGCGTATATTGCTCTTTTGAAGTGCTGAGATGATGTACGGCCATCGATACGTCCTTTCTATCATTCTAGACGCGTGCAGACGCAATAGAGTAACAACTAAGCGTATATTTGCTCTTTTGAAGTGCTGAGATGATGTACGGCCATCGATACGTCCTTTCTATCATTCTAGACGCGTGCAGACGCAATAGAGTACACTAAGCGTATATTGCTCTTTTGAAGTGCTGAGATGATGTACGGCCATCGATACGTCCTTTCTATCATTCTAGACGCGTGCAGACGCAATAGAGTAACACTAAGCGTATATTTGCTCTTTGAAGTGCTGAGATGATGTACGGCCATCGATACGTCCTTTCTATCATTCTAGACGCGTGCAGACGCAATAGAGTACAACTAAGCGTATATTGCTCTTTTGAAGTGCTGAGATGATGTACGGCCATCGATACGTCCTTTCTATCATTCTAGACGCGTGCAGACGCAATAGAGTACACTAAGCGTATATTTGCTCTTTGAAGTGCTGAGATGATGTACGGCCATCGATACGTCCTTTCTATCATTCTAGACGCGTGCAGACGCAATAGAGTAACTAAGCGTATATTGCTCTTTGAAGTGCTGAGATGATGTACGGCCATCGATACGTCCTTTCTATCATTCTAGACGCGTGCAGACGCAATAGAGTAACACCTAAGCGTATATTTGCTCTTTTGAAGTGCTGAGATGATGTACGGCCATCGATACGTCCTTTCTATCATTCTAGACGCGTGCAGACGCAATAGAGTAACACTAAGCGTATATTTGCTCTTTTGAAGTGCTGAGATGATGTACGGCCATCGATACGTCCTTTCTATCATTCTAGACGCGTGCAGACGCAATAGAGTACACTAAGCGTATATTTGCTCTTTTGAAGTGCTGAGATGATGTACGGCCATCGATACGTCCTTTCTATCATTCTAGACGCGTGCAGACGCAATAGAGTAACACCTAAGCGTATATTTGCTCTTTTGAAGTGCTGAGATGATGTACGGCCATCGATACGTCCTTTCTATCATTCTAGACGCGTGCAGACGCAATAGAGTAACACTAAGCGTATATTTGCTCTTTTGAAGTGCTGAGATGATGTACGGCCATCGATACGTCCTTTCTATCATTCTAGACGCGTGCAGACGCAATAGAGTAACACTAAGCGTATATTTGCTCTTTGAAGTGCTGAGATGATGTACGGCCATCGATACGTCCTTTCTATCATTCTAGACGCGTGCAGACGCAATAGAGTAACACTAAGCGTATATTGCTCTTTTGAAGTGCTGAGATGATGTACGGCCATCGATACGTCCTTTCTATCATTCTAGACGCGTGCAGACGCAATAGAGTCACAACTAAGCGTATATTTGCTCTTTGGAAGTGCTGAGATGATCTACGGCCATCGATACGTCCTTTCTATCATTCTAGACGCGTGCAGACGCAATAGAGTAACACCTAAGCGTATATTTGCTCTTTTGAAGTGCTGAGATGATGTACGGCCATCGATACGTCCTTTCTATCATTCTAGACGCGTGCAGACGCAATAGAGTACAACTAAGCGTATATTGCTCTTTTGAAGTGCTGAGATGATGTACGGCCATCGATACGTCCTTTCTATCATTCTAGACGCGTGCAGACGCAATAGAGTAACACTAAGCGTATATTTGCTCTTTTGAAGTGCTGAGATGATGTACGGCCATCGATACGTCCTTTCTATCATTCTAGACGCGTGCAGACGCAATAGAGTAACACCTAAGCGTATATTGCTCTTTTGAAGTGCTGAGATGATGTACGGCCATCGATACGTCCTTTCTATCATTCTAGACGCGTGCAGACGCAATAGAGTAACAACTAAGCGTATATTTGCTCTTTGAAGTGCTGAGATGATGTACGGCCATCGATACGTCCTTTCTATCATTCTAGACGCGTGCAGACGCAATAGAGTAACACTAAGCGTATATTTGCTCTTTGAAGTGCTGAGATGATGTACGGCCATCGATACGTCCTTTCTATCATTCTAGACGCGTGCAGACGCAATAGAGTAACACCTAAGCGTATATTTGCTCTTTGAAGTGCTGAGATGATGTACGGCCATCGATACGTCCTTTCTATCATTCTAGACGCGTGCAGACGCAATAGAGTAACACCTAAGCGTATATTGCTCTTTTGAAGTGCTGAGATGTACGGCCATCGATACGTCCTTTCTATCATTCTAGACGCGTGCAGACGCAATAGAGTAACACTAAGCGTATATTGCTCTTTTGAAGTGCTGAGATGATGTACGGCCATCGATACGTCCTTTCTATCATTCTAGACGCGTGCAGACGCAATAGAGTAACACCTAAGCGTATATTTGCTCTTTGAAGTGCTGAGATGATGTACGGCCATCGATACGTCCTTTCTATCATTCTAGACGCGTGCAGACGCAATAGAGTACACCTAAGCGTATATTGCTCTTTTGAAGTGCTGAGATGATGTACGGCCATCGATACGTCCTTTCTATCATTCTAGACGCGTGCAGACGCAATAGAGTCACAACTAAGCGTATATTTGCTCTTTGAAGTGCTGAGATGATGTACGGCCATCGATACGTCCTTTCTATCATTCTAGACGCGTGCAGACGCAATAGAGTAACACCTAAGCGTATAGTTGCTCTTTTGAAGTGCTGAGATGATGTACGGCCATCGATACGTTCTTTCTATCATTCTAGACGCGTGCAGACGCAATAGAGTAACACCTAAGCGTATATTGCTCTTTTGAAGTGCTGAGATGATGTACGGCCATCGATACGTCCTTTCTATCATTCTAGACGCGTGCAGACGCAATAGAGTACAACTAAGCGTATATTTGCTCTTTGAAGTGCTGAGATGATGTACGGCCATCGATACGTCCTTTCTATCATTCTAGACGCGTGCAGACGCAATAGAGTAACACCTAAGCGTATATTGCTCTTTTGAAGTGCTGAGATGATGTACGGCCATCGATACGTCCTTTCTATCATTCTAGACGCGTGCAGACGCAATAGAGTACAACTAAGCGTATATTGCTCTTTTGAAGTGCTGAGATGATGTACGGCCATCGATACGTCCTTTCTATCATTCTAGACGCGTGCAGACGCAATAGAGTACACTAAGCGTATATTTGCTCTTTGAAGTGCTGAGATGATGTACGGCCATCGATACGTCCTTTCTATCATTCTAGACGCGTGCAGACGCAATAGAGTACACTAAGCGTATATTTGCTCTTTGAAGTGCTGAGATGATGTACGGCCATCGATACGTCCTTTCTATCATTCTAGACGCATGCAGACGCAATAGAGTACAACTAAGCGTATATTTGCTCTTTGAAGTGCTGAGATGATGTACGGCCATCGATACGTCCTTTCTATCATTCTAGACGCGTGCAGACGCAATAGAGTAACACCTAAGCGTATATTGCTCTTTGAAGTGCTGAGATGATGTACGGCCATCGATACGTCCTTTCTATCATTCTAGACGCGTGCAGACGCAATAGAGTAACACTAAGCGTATATTGCTCTTTTGAAGTGCTGAGATGATGTACGGCCATCGATACGTCCTTTCTATCATTCTAGACGCGTGCAGACGCAATAGAGTACACTAAGCGTATATTGCTCTTTTGAAGTGCTGAGATGATGTACGGCCATCGATACGTCCTTTCTATCATTCTAGACGCGTGCAGACGCAATAGAGTACAACTAAGCGTATATTTGCTCTTTGAAGTGCTGAGATGATGTACGGCCATCGATACGTCCTTTCTATCATTCTAGACGCGTGCAGACGCAATAGAGTAACACCTAAGCGTATATTGCTCTTTTGAAGTGCTGAGATGATGTACGGCCATCGATACGTCCTTTCTATCATTCTAGACGCGTGCAGACGCAATAGAGTAACACTAAGCGTATATTGCTCTTTGAAGTGCTGAGATGATGTACGGCCATCGATACGTCCTTTCTATCATTCTAGACGCGTGCAGACGCAATAGAGTAACACTAAGCGTATATTGCTCTTTGAAGTGCTGAGATGATGTACGGCCATCGATACGTCCTTTCTATCATTCTAGACGCGTGCAGACGCAATAGAGTAACACCTAAGCGTATATTGCTCTTTTGAAGTGCTGAGATGATGTACGGCCATCGATACGTCCTTTCTATCATTCTAGACGCGTGCAGACGCAATAGAGTCACAACTAAGCGTATATTTGCTCTTTGGAAGTGCTGAGACGATCTACGGCCATAGATACGTCCTTTCTATCATTCTAGACGCGTGCAGACGCAATAGAGTAACACCTTAGCGTATAGTTGCTCTTTGGAAGTGCTGAGATGATGTACGGCCATCGATACGTCCTTTCTATCATTCTAGACGCGTGCAGATGCAACAGAGTCACAACTAAGCATATATATGCTCTTTGGAAGTGCTGAGACGATCTACGGCCATTGATACGTCCTTTCTATCATTCTAGACGCGTGCAGACGCAATAGAGTCACAACTAAGCGTATATTTGCTCTTTGAAGTGCTGAGATGATCTACGGCCATCGATACGTCCTTTCTATCATTCTAGACGCGTGCAGACGCAATAGAGTAACACCTAAGCGTATAGTTGCTCTTTGAAGTGCTGAGATGATGTACGGCCATCGATACGTCCTTTCTATCATTCTAGACGCGTGCAGACGCAATAGAGTACAACTAAGCGTATATTTGCTCTTTGAAGTGCTGAGATGATGTACGGCCATCGATACGTCCTTTCTATCATTCTAGACGCGTGCAGACGCAATAGAGTAACACCTAAGCGTATATTGCTCTTTGGAAGTGCTGAGACGATCTACGGCCATAGATACGTCCTTTCTATCATTCTAGACGCGTGCAGACGCAATAGAGTAACAACTAAGCGTATATTTGCTCTTTTGAAGTGCTGAGATGATGTACGGCCATCGATACGTCCTTTCTATCATTCTAGACGCGTGCAGACGCAATAGAGTACAACTAAGCGTATATTTGCTCTTTGAAGTGCTGAGATGATCTACGGCCATCGATACGTCCTTTCTATCATTCTAGACGCGTGCAGACGCAATAGAGTACACTAAGCGTATATTGCTCTTTGAAGTGCTGAGATGATCTACGGCCATCGATACGTCCTTTCTATCATTCTAGACGCGTGCAGACGCAATAGAGTAACACTAAGCGTATATTTGCTCTTTTGAAGTGCTGAGATGATGTACGGCCATCGATACGTCCTTTCTATCATTCTAGACGCGTGCAGACGCAATAGAGTAACACTAAGCGTATATTGCTCTTTTGAAGTGCTGAGATGATGTACGGCCATCGATACGTCCTTTCTATCATTCTAGACGCGTGCAGACGCAATAGAGTAACACCTAAGCGTATATTTGCTCTTTGAAGTGCTGAGATGATGTACGGCCATCGATACGTCCTTTCTATCATTCTAGACGCGTGCAGACGCAATAGAGTAACACTAAGCGTATATTGCTCTTTGAAGTGCTGAGATGATGTACGGCCATCGATACGTCCTTTCTATCATTCTAGACGCGTGCAGACGCAATAGAGTAACACTAAGCGTATATTTGCTCTTTGAAGTGCTGAGATGATGTACGGCCATCGATACGTCCTTTCTATCATTCTAGACGCGTGCAGACGCAATAGAGTACAACTAAGCGTATATTGCTCTTTGAAGTGCTGAGATGATCTACGGCCATCGATACGTCCTTTCTATCATTCTAGACGCGTGCAGACGCAATAGAGTACAACTAAGCGTATATTGCTCTTTGAAGTGCTGAGATGTACGGCCATCGATACGTCCTTTCTATCATTCTAGACGCGTGCAGACGCAATAGAGTAACACTAAGCGTATATTTGCTCTTTTGAAGTGCTGAGATGATGTACGGCCATCGATACGTCCTTTCTATCATTCTAGACGCGTGCAGACGCAATAGAGTACAACTAAGCGTATATTTGCTCTTTGAAGTGCTGAGATGATGTACGGCCATCGATACGTCCTTTCTATCATTCTAGACGCGTGCAGACGCAATAGATGTACAACTAAGCGTATATTTGCTCTTTTGAAGTGCTGAGATGATGTACGGCCATCGATACGTCCTTTCTATCATTCTAGACGCGTGCAGACGCAATAGAGTAACACTAAGCGTATATTTGCTCTTTGAAGTGCTGAGATGATGTACGGCCATAGATACGTCCTTTCTATCATTCTAGACGCGTGCAGACGCAATAGAGTAACACTAAGCGTATATTGCTCTTTTGAAGTGCTGAGATGATGTACGGCCATCGATACGTCCTTTCTATCATTCTAGACGCGTGCAGACGCAATAGAGTAACACTAAGCGTATATTTGCTCTTTTGAAGTGCTGAGATGATGTACGGCCATCGATACGTCCTTTCTATCATTCTAGACGCGTGCAGACGCAATAGAGTAACACTAAGCGTATATTTGCTCTTTGAAGTGCTGAGATGATGTACGGCCATCGATACGTCCTTTCTATCATTCTAGACGCGTGCAGACGCAATAGAGTAACACTAAGCGTATAGTTGCTCTTTTGAAGTGCTGAGATGATCTACGGCCATAGATACGTCCTTTCTATCATTCTAGACGCGTGCAGACGCAATAGAGTAACAACCTAAGCGTATATTGCTCTTTTGAAGTGCTGAGATGATGTACGGCCATCGATACGTCCTTTCTATCATTCTAGACGCGTGCAGACGCAATAGAGTAACACCTAAGCGTATATTGCTCTTTGAAGTGCTGAGATGATGTACGGCCATCGATACGTCCTTTCTATCATTCTAGACGCGTGCAGACGCAATAGAGTACAACTAAGCGTATATTTGCTCTTTGAAGTGCTGAGATGATGTACGGCCATCGATACGTCCTTTCTATCACTCTAGACGCGTGCAGACGCAATAGAGTAACACTAAGCGTATATTTGCTCTTTGAAGTGCTGAGATGATCTACGGCCATCGATACGTCCTTTCTATCATTCTAGACGCGTGCAGACGCAATAGAGTAACACTAAGCGTATATTGCTCTTTGAAGTGCTGAGATGATGTACGGCCATCGATACGTCCTTTCTATCATTCTAGACGCGTGCAGACGCAATAGAGTCACAACTAAGCGTATATTTGCTCCTTTGAAGTGCTGAGATGATGTACGGCCATTGATACGTCCTTTCTATCATTCTAGACGCGTGCAGACGCAATAGAGTACAACTAAGCGTATATTGCTCTTTGAAGTGCTGAGATGATCTACGGCCATCGATACGTCCTTTCTATCATTCTAGACGCGTGCAGACGCAATAGAGTTAAGCGTATATTGCTCTTTGAAGTGCTGAGATTACGGCCATCGATACGTCCTTTCTATCATTCTAGACGCGTGCAGACGCAATAGAGTATCAACTAAGCGTATATTTCTCTTTTGAAGTGCTGAGTCGATCTACGGCCATAGATACGTCCTTTCTATCATTCTAGACGCGTTCAGACGCAATAGAGTAACAACTAAGCGTATATTTGCTCTTTTGAAGTGCTGAGATGATGTACGGCCATCGATACGTCCTTTCTATCATTCTAGACGCGTGCAGACGCAATAGAGTAACACTAAGCGTATATTGCTCTTTGAAGTGCTGAGATGATCTACGGCCATCGATACGTCCTTTCTATCATTCTAGACGCGTGCAGACGCAATAGAGTAACACTAAGCGTATATTGCTCTTTGAAGTGCTGAGATGATGTACGGCCATCGATACGTCCTTTCTATCATTCTAGACGCGTGCAGACGCAATAGAGTACAACTAAGCGTATATTGCTCTTTGAAGTGCTGAGATGATCTACGGCCATCGATACGTCCTTTCTATCATTCTAGACGCGTGCAGACGCAATAGAGTACAACTAAGCGTATATTGCTCTTTGAAGTGCTGAGACGATCTACGGCCATCGATACGTCCTTTCTATCATTCTAGACGCGTGCAGACGCAATAGAGTAACACTAAGCGTATATTGCTCTTTGAAGTGCTGAGATGATGTACGGCCATCGATACGTCCTTTCTATCATTCTAGACGCGTGCAGACGCAATAGAGTAACAACTAAGCGTATATTTGCTCTTTTGAAGTGCTGAGATGATGTACGGCCATCGATACGTCCTTTCTATCATTCTAGACGCGTGCAGACGCAATAGAGTAACACTAAGCGTATATTGCTCTTTGAAGTGCTGAGATGATGTACGGCCATCGATACGTCCTTTCTATCATTCTAGACGCGTGCAGACGCAATAGAGTACAACTAAGCGTATATTTGCTCTTTGAAGTGCTGAGATGATACGGCCATCGATACGTCCTTTCTATCATTCTAGACGCGTGCAGACGCAATAGAGTAACACTAAGCGTATATTGCTCTTTGAAGTGCTGAGATGATGTACGGCCATCGATACGTCCTTTCTATCATTCTAGACGCGTGCAGACGCAATAGAGTAACACTAAGCGTATATTTGCTCTTTGAAGTGCTGAGATGATGTACGGCCATCGATACGTCCTTTCTATCATTCTAGACGCGTGCAGACGCAATAGAGTACAACTAAGCGTATATTGCTCTTTTGAAGTGCTGAGATGATGTACGGCCATCGATACGTCCTTTCTATCATTCTAGACGCGTGCAGACGCAATAGAGTACAACTAAGCGTATATTGCTCTTTGAAGTGCTGAGACGATGTACGGCCATCGATACGTCCTTTCTATCATTCTAGACGCGTGCAGACGCAATAGAGTAACACTAAGCGTATATTTGCTCTTTGAAGTGCTGAGATGATGTACGGCCATCGATACGTCCTTTCTATCATTCTAGACGCGTGCAGACGCAATAGAGTAACACTAAGCGTATATTGCTCTTTGAAGTGCTGAGATGATCTACGGCCATCGATACGTCCTTTCTATCATTCTAGACGCGTGCAGACGCAATAGAGTACAACTAAGCGTATATTTGCTCTTTGAAGTGCTGAGATGATCTACGGCCATCGATACGTCCTTTCTATCATTCTAGACGCGTGCAGACGCAATAGAGTACACTAAGCGTATATTTGCTCTTTGAAGTGCTGAGATGATCTACGGCCATCGATACGTCCTTTCTATCATTCTAGACGCGTGCAGACGCAATAGAGTAACACTAAGCGTATATTTGCTCTTTGAAGTGCTGAGATGATGTACGGCCATCGATACGTCCTTTCTATCATTCTAGACGCGTGCAGACGCAATAGAGTAACAACTAAGCGTATATTTGCTCTTTGAAGTGCTGAGATGATGTACGGCCATCGATACGTCCTTTCTATCATTCTAGACGCGTGCAGACGCAATAGAGTAAACTAAGCGTATATTGCTCTTTTGAAGTGCTGAGATGATGTACGGCCATCGATACGTCCTTTCTATCATTCTAGACGCGTGCAGACGCAATAGAGTAAACTAAGCGTATATTTGCTCTTTGAAGTGCTGAGATGATGTACGGCCATCGATACGTCCTTTCTATCATTCTAGACGCGTGCAGACGCAATAGAGTAACACCTAAGCGTATATTTGCTCTTTGAAGTGCTGAGATGATGTACGGCCATCGATACGTCCTTTCTATCATTCTAGACGCGTGCAGACGCAATAGAGTACAACTAAGCGTATATTTGCTCTTTGAAGTGCTGAGATGATACGGCCATCGATACGTCCTTTCTATCATTCTAGACGCGTGCAGACGCAATAGAGTAACACTAAGCGTATATTGCTCTTTTGAAGTGCTGAGATGATGTACGGCCATCGATACGTCCTTTCTATCATTCTAGACGCGTGCAGACGCAATAGAGTACACTAAGCGTATATTGCTCTTTGAAGTGCTGAGATGATGTACGGCCATCGATACGTCCTTTCTATCATTCTAGACGCGTGCAGACGCAATAGAGTAACTAAGCGTATATTGCTCTTTTGAAGTGCTGAGATGATGTACGGCCATCGATACGTCCTTTCTATCATTCTAGACGCGTGCAGACGCAATAGAGTACACTAAGCGTATATTTGCTCTTTGAAGTGCTGAGATGATGTACGGCCATCGATACGTCCTTTCTATCATTCTAGACGCGTGCAGACGCAATAGAGTACAACTAAGCGTATATTTGCTCTTTGAAGTGCTGAGATGATGTACGGCCATCGATACGTCCTTTCTATCATTCTAGACGCGTGCAGACGCAATAGAGTAACACTAAGCGTATATTTGCTCTTTGAAGTGCTGAGATGATGTACGGCCATCGATACGTCCTTTCTATCATTCTAGACGCGTGCAGACGCAATAGAGTAACACTAAGCGTATATTGCTCTTTTGAAGTGCTGAGATGATGTACGGCCATCGATACGTCCTTTCTATCATTCTAGACGCGTGCAGACGCAATAGAGTAACACTAAGCGTATATTGCTCTTTTGAAGTGCTGAGATGATGTACGGCCATCGATACGTCCTTTCTATCATTCTAGACGCGTGCAGACGCAATAGAGTAACACTAAGCGTATATTGCTCTTTGAAGTGCTGAGATGATGTACGGCCATCGATACGTCCTTTCTATCATTCTAGACGCGTGCAGACGCAATAGAGTAACACTAAGCGTATATTGCTCTTTGAAGTGCTGAGATGATGTACGGCCATCGATACGTCCTTTCTATCATTCTAGACGCGTGCAGACGCAATAGAGTAACACTAAGCGTATATTTGCTCTTTTGAAGTGCTGAGATGATGTACGGCCATCGATACGTCCTTTCTATCATTCTAGACGCGTGCAGACGCAATAGAGTAACACTAAGCGTATATTTGCTCTTTGAAGTGCTGAGATGATGTACGGCCATCGATACGTCCTTTCTATCATTCTAGACGCGTGCAGACGCAATAGAGTAACACTAAGCGTATATTTGCTCTTTGAAGTGCTGAGATGATGTACGGCCATCGATACGTCCTTTCTATCATTCTAGACGCGTGCAGACGCAATAGAGTAACACTAAGCGTATATTTGCTCTATTGAAGTGCTGAGATGATCTACGGCCATAGATACGTCCTTTCTATCATTCTAGACGCGTGCAGACGCAATAGAGTAAGCGTATACCATCGATACGTCCTTTCTATCATTCTAGACGCGTGCAGACGCAATAGAGTAACAACTAAGCGTATATTTGCTACTTTGAAGTGCTGAGACGATGTACGGCCATAGATACGTCCTTTCTATCATTCTAGACGCGTGCAGACGCAATAGAGTAACACTAAGCGTATATTGCTCTTTGAAGTGCTGAGATGATGTACGGCCATCGATACGTCCTTTCTATCATTCTAGACGCGTGCAGACGCAATAGAGTAACACTAAGCGTATATTGCTCTTTGAAGTGCTGAGATGATCTACGGCCATTAATACGTCCTTTCTATCATTCTAGACGCGTGCAGACGCAATAGAGTAACACTAAGCGTATATTGCTCTTTGAAGTGCTGAGATGATGTACGGCCATCGATACGTCCTTTCTATCATTCTAGACGCGTGCAGACGCAATAGAGTAACTAAGCGTATATTTGCTCTTTGAAGTGCTGAGATGATTACGGCCATCGATACGTCCTTTCTATCATTCTAGACGCGTGCAGACGCAATAGAGTACAACTAAGCGTATATTGCTCTTTGAAGTGCTGAGATGATGTACGGCCATCGATACTTCCTTTCTATCATTCTAGACGCGTGCAGACGCAATAGAGTAACAACTAAGCGTATATTTGCTCTTTGAAGTGCTGAGATGATGTACGGCCATCGATACGTCCTTTCTATCATTCTAGACGCGTGCAGACGCAATAGAGTAACACCTAAGCGTATATTTGCTCTTTGAAGTGCTGAGATGATGTACGGCCATCGATACGTCCTTTCTATCATTCTAGACGCGTGCAGACGCAATAGAGTAACACTAAGCGTATATTTGCTCTTTTGAAGTGCTGAGATGATCTACGGCCATCGATACGTCCTTTCTATCATTCTAGACGCGTGCAGACGCAATAGAGTAACACTAAGCGTATATTGCTCTTTTGAAGTGCTGAGATGATGTACGGCCATCGATACGTCCTTTCTATCATTCTAGACGCGTGCAGACGCAATAGAGTAACACTAAGCGTATATTGCTCTTTGAAGTGCTGAGATGATGTACGGCCATCGATACGTCCTTTCTATCATTCTAGACGCGTGCAGACGCAATAGAGTAACACTAAGCGTATATTGCTCTTTGAAGTGCTGAGATGATGTACGGCCATCGATACGTCCTTTCTATCATTCTAGACGCGTGCAGACGCAATAGAGTAAACTAAGCGTATATTGCTCTTTGAAGTGCTGAGATGATGTACGGCCATCGATACGTCCTTTCTATCATTCTAGACGCGTGCAGACGCAATAGAGTAACACCTAAGCGTATATTGCTCTTTGAAGTGCTGAGATGATGTACGGCCATCGATACGTCCTTTCTATCATTCTAGACGCGTGCAGACGCAATAGAGTAACACCTAAGCGTATATTGCTCTTTTGAAGTGCTGAGATGATGTACGGCCATCGATACGTCCTTTCTATCATTCTAGACGCGTGCAGACGCAATAGAGTAACACTAAGCGTATATTTGCTCTTTGAAGTGCTGAGATGATGTACGGCCATCGATACGTCCTTTCTATCATTCTAGACGCGTGCAGACGCAATAGAGTACAACTAAGCGTATATTGCTCTTTGAAGTGCTGAGATGATGTACGGCCATCGATACGTCCTTTCTATCATTCTAGACGCGTGCAGACGCAATAGAGTACACTAAGCGTATATTTGCTCTTTGAAGTGCTGAGATGATGTACGGCCATCGATACGTCCTTTCTATCATTCTAGACGCGTGCAGACGCAATAGAGTACACTAAGCGTATATTGCTCTTTGAAGTGCTGAGATGATGTACGGCCATCGATACGTCCTTTCTATCATTCTAGACGCGTGCAGACGCAATAGAGTAACACCTAAGCGTATATTGCTCTTTGAAGTGCTGAGATGATGTACGGCCATCGATACGTTTTTTCTATCATTCTAGACGCGTGCAGACGCAATAGAGTAACACCTAAGCGTATAGTTGCTCTTTTGAAGTGCTGAGATGATGTACGGCCATCGATACGTCCTTTCTATCATTCTAGACGCGTGCAGACGCAATAGAGTAACACCTAAGCGTATATTTGCTCTTTTGAAGTGCTGAGATGATGTACGGCCATCGATACGTCCTTTCTATCATTCTAGACGCGTGCAGACGCAATAGAGTCACAACTAAGCGTATATTTGCTCTTTGGAAGTGCTGAGACGATGTACGGCCATCGATACGTCCTTTCTATCATTCTAGACGCGTGCAGACGCAATAGAGTAACAACTAAGCGTATATTTGCTCTTTTGAAGTGCTGAGATGATGTACGGCCATCGATACGTCCTTTCTATCATTCTAGACGCGTGCAGACGCAACAGAGTCACAACCTTAGCATATAGTTGCTCTTTTGAAGTGCTGAGATGATGTACGGCCATCGATACGTTCTTTCTATCATTCTAGACGCGTGCAGACGCAATAGAGTAACACTAAGCGTATATTTGCTCTTTGAAGTGCTGAGATGATGTACGGCCATCGATACGTCCTTTCTATCATTCTAGACGCGTGCAGACGCAATAGAGTAACAACTAAGCGTATATTGCTCTTTGAAGTGCTGAGATGATGTACGGCCATCGATACGTCCTTTCTATCATTCTAGACGCGTGCAGACGCAATAGATGTACAACTAAGCGTATATTTGCTCTTTGGAAGTGCTGAGATGATGTACGGCCATAGATACGTCCTTTCTATCATTCTAGACGCGTGCAGACGCAATAGAGTAACACCTAAGCGTATATATGCTCTTTGGAAGTGCTGAGATGATCTACGGCCATAGATACGTCCTTTCTATCATTCTAGACGCGTGCAGACGCAATAGAGTAACACCTAAGCGTATATTTGCTCTTTTGAAGTGCTGAGATGATGTACGGCCATCGATACGTCCTTTCTATCATTCTAGACGCGTGCAGACGCAATAGAGTAACACCTAAGCGTATATTGCTCTTTTGCTGAGAGTGGCCATGAGATGATGTGACGGCCATCGATACGTCCTTTCTATCATTCTAGACGCGTGCAGACGCAATAAAGAAACAACTTAGCGTATATTTGCTCTTTGAAGTGCTGAGATGATGTACGGCCATAGATACGTCCTTTCTATCATTCTAGACGCGTGCAGACGCAATAGAGTAACACTAAGCGTATATTTGCTCTTTGAAGTGCTGAGATGATGTACGGCCATCGATACGTCCTTTCTATCATTCTAGACGCGTGCAGACGCAATAGAGTCACAACTAAGCGTATATTTGCTCTTTGAAGTGCTGAGATGATGTACGGCCATCGATACGTCCTTTCTATCATTCTAGACGCGTGCAGACGCAATAGAGTAACACTAAGCGTATATTGCTCTTTTGAAGTGCTGAGATGATGTACGGCCATCGATACGTCCTTTCTATCATTCTAGACGCGTGCAGACGCAATAGAGTAACACTAAGCGTATATTGCTCTTTGAAGTGCTGAGATGATGTACGGCCATCGATACGTCCTTTCTATCATTCTAGACGCGTGCAGACGCAATAGAGTAAACCTAAGCGTATATTGCTCTTTGAAGTGCTGAGATGATGTACGGCCATCGATACGTCCTTTCTATCATTCTAGACGCGTGCAGACGCAATAGAGTAACACCTAAGCGTATATTGCTCTTTTGAAGTGCTGAGATGATGTACGGCCATCGATACGTCCTTTCTATCATTCTAGACGCGTGCAGACGCAATAGAGTAACACCTAAGCGTATATTGCTCTTTGAAGTGCTGAGATGATCTACGGCCATCGATACGTCCTTTCTATCATTCTAGACGCGTGCAGACGCAATAGAGTAACAACTAAGCGTATATTGCTCTTTTGAAGTGCTGAGATGATGTACGGCCATCGATACGTCCTTTCTATCATTCTAGACGCGTGCAGACGCAATAGAGTAACACCTAAGCGTATATTGCTCTTTTGAAGTGCTGAGATGATGTACGGCCATCGATACGTCCTTTCTATCATTCTAGACGCGTGCAGACGCAATAGAGTAACACTAAGCGTATATTTGCTCTTTGAAGTGCTGAGATGATGTACGGCCATCGATACGTCCTTTCTATCATTCTAGACGCGTGCAGACGCAATAGAGTAACACTAAGCGTATATTGCTCTTTGAAGTGCTGAGATGATGTACGGCCATCGATACGTCCTTTCTATCATTCTAGACGCGTGCAGACGCAATAGAGTAACAACTAAGCGTATATTTGCTCTTTTGAAGTGCTGAGATGATCTACGGCCATCGATACGTCCTTTCTATCATTCTAGACGCGTGCAGACGCAATAGAGTAACAACTAAGCGTATATTGCTCTTTTGAAGTGCTGAGATGATGTACGGCCATCGATACGTCCTTTCTATCATTCTAGACGCGTGCAGACGCAATAGAGTAACACCTAAGCGTATATTTGCTCTTTTGAAGTGCTGAGATGATGTACGGCCATCGATACGTCCTTTCTATCATTCTAGACGCGTGCAGACGCAATAGAGTACACTAAGCGTATATTTGCTCTTTTGAAGTGCTGAGATGATGTACGGCCATCGATACGTCCTTTCTATCATTCTAGACGCGTGCAGACGCAATAGAGTAACAACTAAGCCTATATTGCTCTTTGAAGTGCTGAGACGATGTACGGCCATCGATACGTCCTTTCTATCATTCTAGACGCGTGCAGACGCAATAGAGTACAACTAAGCGTATATTGCTCTTTTGAAGTGCTGAGATGATGTACGGCCATCGATACGTCCTTTCTATCATTCTAGACGCGTGCAGACGCAATAGAGTACAACTAAGCGTATATTGCTCTTTGAAGTGCTGAGATGATCTACGGCCATCGATACGTCCTTTCTATCATTCTAGACGCGTGCAGACGCAATAGAGTAACACCTAAGCGTATATTTGCTTTTTGAAGTGCTGAGATGATGTACGGCCATCGATACGTCCTTTCTATCATTCTAGACGCGTGCAGACGCAATAGAGTACACTAAGCGTATATTTGCTCTTTGAAGTGCTGAGATGATCTACGGCCATAGATACGTCCTTTCTATCATTCTAGACGCGTGCAGACGCAATAGAGTACAACTAAGCGTATATTGCTCTTTGAAGTGCTGAGATGATCTACGGCCATCGATACGTCCTTTCTATCATTCTAGACGCGTGCAGACGCAATAGAGTAACACCTAAGCGTATATTGCTCTTTGAAGTGCTGAGATGATCTACGGCCATCGATACGTCCTTTCTATCATTCTAGACGCGTGCAGACGCAATAGAGTAACACCTAAGCGTATATTGCTCTTTTGAAGTGCTGAGATGATGTACGGCCATCGATACGTCCTTTCTATCATTCTAGACGCGTGCAGACGCAATAGAGTAACACCTAAGCGTATATTGCTCTTTGAAGTGCTGAGATGATGTACGGCCATCGATACGTCCTTTCTATCATTCTAGACGCGTGCAGACGCAATAGAGTAACACTAAGCGTATATTGCTCTTTGAAGTGCTGAGATGATGTACGGCCATCGATACGTCCTTTCTATCATTCTAGACGCGTGCAGACGCAATAGAGTAAACCTAAGCGTATATTGCTCTTTTGAAGTGCTGAGATGATGTACGGCCATCGATACGTCCTTTCTATCATTCTAGACGCGTGCAGACGCAATAGAGTAACACCTAAGCGTATATTCTTTTGAAGTGCTGAGATGATGTACGGCCATCGATACGTCCTTTCTATCATTCTAGACGCGTGCAGACGCAATAGAGTAACACCTAAGCGTATATTGCTCTTTGAAGTGCTGAGATGATGTACGGCCATCGATACGTCCTTTCTATCATTCTAGACGCGTGCAGACGCAATAGAGTAACACTAAGCGTATATTGCTCTTTGAAGTGCTGAGAGGATGTACGGCCATAGATACGTCCTTTCTATCATTCTAGACGCGTGCAGACGCAATAGAGTAACACTAAGCGTATATTGCTCTTTGAAGTGCTGAGATGATGTACGGCCATCGATACGTCCTTTCTATCATTCTAGACGCGTGCAGACGCAATAGAGTAACACCTAAGCGTATATTGCTCTTTGAAGTGCTGAGATGATGTACGGCCATCGATACGTCCTTTCTATCATTCTAGACGCGTGCAGACGCAATAGAGTAACACTAAGCGTATATTTGCTCTTTGGAAGTGCTGAGACGATCTACGGCCATAGATACGTCCTTTCTATCATTCTAGACGCGTGCAGACGCAATAGAGTAACGACTAAGCGTATATTTGCTCTTTGGAAGTGCTGAGATGATCTACGGCCATAGATACGTCCTTTCTATCATTCTAGACGCGTGCAGACGCAATAGAGTACAACTAAGCGTATATTGCTCTTTTGAAGTGCTGAGATGATCTACGGCCATAGATACGTCCTTTCTATCATTCTAGACGCGTGCAGACGCAATAGAGTAACAACTAAGCGTATATTGCTCTTTGAAGTGCTGAGATGATGTACGGCCATCGATACGTCCTTTCTATCATTCTAGACGCGTGCAGACGCAATAGAGTAACACCTAAGCGTATATTGCTCTTTTGAAGTGCTGAGATGATGTACGGCCATCGATACGTCCTTTCTATCATTCTAGACGCGTGCAGACGCAATAGAGTACAACTAAGCGTATATTGCTCTTTGAAGTGCTGAGATGATGTACGGCCATCGATACGTCCTTTCTATCATTCTAGACGCGTGCAGACGCAATAGAGTAACACTAAGCGTATATTGCTCTTTGAAGTGCTGAGATGATGTACGGCCATCGATACGTCCTTTCTATCATTCTAGACGCGTGCAGACGCAATAGAGTAACAACTAAGCGTATATTGCTCTTTGAAGTGCTGAGATGATGTACGGCCATCGATACGTCCTTTCTATCATTCTAGACGCGTGCAGACGCAATAGAGTAACACCTAAGCGTATATTGCTCTTTGAAGTGCTGAGATGATGTACGGCCATCGATACGTCCTTTCTATCATTCTAGACGCGTGCAGACGCAATAGAGTAAACTAAGCGTATATTGCTCTTTGAAGTGCTGAGATGATGTACGGCCATCGATACGTCCTTTCTATCATTCTAGACGCGTGCAGACGCAATAGAGTAACTAAGCGTATATTGCTCTTTGAAGTGCTGAGATGATGTACGGCCATCGATACGTCCTTTCTATCATTCTAGACGCGTGCAGACGCAATAGAGTAACACCTAAGCGTATATTGCTCTTTTGAAGTGCTGAGATGATGTACGGCCATCGATACGTCCTTTCTATCATTCTAGACGCGTGCAGACGCAATAGAGTCACAACTAAGCGTATATTGCTCTTTGAAGTGCTGAGATGATCTACGGCCATCGATACGTCCTTTCTATCATTCTAGACGCGTGCAGACGCAATAGAGTAACACTAAGCGTATATTGCTCTTTGAAGTGCTGAGATGATCTACGGCCATCGATACGTCCTTTCTATCATTCTAGACGCGTGCAGACGCAATAGAGTACAACTAAGCGTATATTGCTCTTTGAAGTGCTGAGATGATCTACGGCCATAGATACGTCCTTTCTATTATTCTAGACGCGTGCAGACGCAATAGAGTAACACCTAAGCGTATATTGCTCTTTTGAAGTGCTGAGATGATGTACGGCCATCGATACGTCCTTTCTATCATTCTAGACGCGTGCAGACGCAATAGAGTAACACTAAGCGTATATTGCTCTTTGAAGTGCTGAGATGATGTACGGCCATCGATACGTCCTTTCTATCATTCTAGACGCGTGCAGACGCAATAGAGTAACAACTAAGCGTATTTGCTCTTTGAAGTGCTGAGATGATGTACGGCCATCGATACGTCCTTTCTATCATTCTAGACGCGTGCAGACGCAATAGAGTAACACTAAGCGTATATTGCTCTTTTGAAGTGCTGAGATGATGTACGGCCATCGATACGTCCTTTCTATCATTCTAGACGCGTGCAGACGCAATAGAGTAACACCTAAGCGTATATTGCTCTTTTGAAGTGCTGAGATGATGTACGGCCATCGATACGTCCTTTCTATCATTCTAGACGCGTGCAGACGCAATAGAGTACAACTAAGCGTATATGCTCTTTGAAGTGCTGAGATGATGTACGGCCATCGATACGTCCTTTCTATCATTCTAGACGCGTGCAGACGCAATAGAGTAACACTAAGCGTATATTGCTCTTTGAAGTGCTGAGATGATACGGCCATCGATACGTCCTTTCTATCATTCTAGACGCGTGCAGACGCAATAGAGTAACACCTAAGCGTATATTGCTCTTTGAAGTGCTGAGATGATGTACGGCCATAGATACGTCCTTTCTATCATTCTAGACGCGTGCAGACGCAATAGAGTAACACTAAGCGTATATTGCTCTTTGAAGTGCTGAGATGATGTACGGCCATCGATACGTCCTTTCTATCATTCTAGACGCGTGCAGACGCAATAGAGTAACACTAAGCGTATATTGCTCTTTTGAAGTGCTGAGATGATGTACGGCCATCGATACGTCCTTTCTATCATTCTAGACGCGTGCAGACGCAATAGAGTAACAACTAAGCGTATATTTGCTCTTTTGAAGTGCTGAGATGATGTACGGCCATCGATACGTCCTTTCTATCATTCTAGACGCGTGCAGACGCAATAGAGTCACAACTAAGCGTATATTTGCTCTCTTGAAGTGCTGAGACGATCTACGGCCATAGATACGTCCTTTCTATCATTCTAGACGCGTGCAGACGCAATAGAGTAACAACTAAGCGTATATTGCTCTTTGAAGTGCTGAGATGATCAACGGCCATGAATACGTCGTTTCTATCATTCTAGACGCGTGCAGACGCGCTAGAGTCACAACAAAACGTATATATTCTCTTTTGAAGTGCTGGGATGATGTACGGCCATAGATACGTCCTTTCTATCATTCTAGACGCGTGCAGACGCAATAGAGTAACAACTAAGCGTATATTGCTCTTTTGAAGTGCTGAGATGATGTACGGCCATCGATACGTCCTTTCTATCACTCTAGACGCGTGCAGACGCAATAGAGTCACAACTAAGCGTATATTTGCTCTTTGGAAGTGCTGAGACGATCTACGGCCATAGATACGTCCTTTCTATCATTCTAGACGCGTGCAGACGCAATAGAGTAACACCTAAGCGTATATTGCTCTTTGAAGTGCTGAGATGATGTACGGCCATCGATACGTCCTTTCTATCATTCTAGACGCGTGCAGACGCAATAGAGTAACACTAAGCGTATATTTGCTCTTTTGAAGTGCTGAGATGATGTACGGCCATCGATACGTCCTTTCTATCATTCTAGACGCGTGCAGACGCAATAGAGTAACAACTAAGCGTATATTTGCTCTTTGGAAGTGCTGAGACGATCTACGGCCATCGATACGTCCTTTCTATCATTCTAGACGCGTGCAGACGCAATAGAGTAACACTAAGCGTATATTGCTCTTTGAAGTGCTGAGATGATCTACGGCCATCGATACGTCCTTTCTATCATTCTAGACGCGTGCAGACGCAATAGAGTAACACCTAAGCGTATATTTGCTCTTTTGAAGTGCTGAGATGATGTACGGCCATAGATACGTCCTTTCTATCATTCTAGACGCGTGCAGACGCAATAGAGTAACACCTAAGCGTATATTGCTCTTTGAAGTGCTGAGATGATGTACGGCCATCGATACGTCCTTTCTATCATTCTAGACGCGTGCAGACGCAATAGAGTACAACTAAGCGTATATTGCTCTTTGAAGTGCTGAGATGATCTACGGCCATCGATACGTCCTTTCTATCATTCTAGACGCGTGCAGACGCAATAGAGTAACACTAAGCGTATATTGCTCTTTGAAGTGCTGAGATGATCTACGGCCATAGATACGTCCTTTCTATCATTCTAGACGCGTGCAGACGCAATAGAGTAACACCTAAGCGTATATTGCTCTTTGAAGTGCTGAGATGATGTACGGCCATAGATACGTCCTTTCTATCATTCTAGACGCGTGCAGACGCAATAGAGTAACACTAAGCGTATATTGCTCTTTTGAAGTGCTGAGATGATGTACGGCCATCGATACGTCCTTTCTATCATTCTAGACGCGTGCAGACGCAATAGAGTCACAACTAAGCGTATATTTGCTCTTTGGAAGTGCTGAGATGATCTACGGCCATAGATACGTCCTTTCTATCATTCTAGACGCGTGCAGACGCAATAGAGTAACACTAAGCGTATATTGCTCTTTGAAGTGCTGAGATGATGTACGGCCATAGATACGTCCTTTCTATCATTCTAGACGCGTGCAGACGCAATAGAGTAACACTAAGCGTATATTGCTCTTTGAAGTGCTGAGATGATGTACGGCCATCGATACGTCCTTTCTATCATTCTAGACGCGTGCAGACGCAATAGAGTAACACCTAAGCGTATATTGCTCTTTGAAGTGCTGAGATGATGTACGGCCATCGATACGTCCTTTCTATCATTCTAGACGCGTGCAGACGCAATAGAGTAAACCTAAGCGTATATTGCTCTTTGAAGTGCTGAGATGATGTACGGCCATCGATACGTCCTTTCTATCATTCTAGACGCGTGCAGACGCAATAGAGTAACACCTAAGCGTATATTGCTCTTTGAAGTGCTGAGATGATCTACGGCCATAGATACGTCCTTTCTATCATTCTAGACGCGTGCAGACGCAATAGAGTCACAACTAAGCGTATATTTGCTCTTTTGAAGTGCTGAGACGATGTACGGCCATCGATACGTCCTTTCTATCATTCTAGACGCGTGCAGACGCAATAGAGATACAACTAAGCGTATATTTGCTCTTTGGAAGTGCTGAGACGATCTACGGCCATAGATACGTCCTTTCTATCATTCTAGACGCGTGCAGACGCAATAGAGTCACAAGAAGTGCTGAGACGATCTACGGCCATAAATACGTCGTTTCTATCATTCTAGACGCGTGCAGACGCACTAGAGTCACAACAAAGCGTATATTCTCTTTTGAAGTGCTGAGACGATCTACGGCCATAGATACGTCCTTTCTATCATTCTAGACGCGTGCAGACGCAATAGAGTAACAACTAAGCGTATATTTGCTCTTTGGAAGTGCTGAGACGATCTACGGCCATAGATACGTCCTTTCTATCATTCTAGACGCGTGCAGACGCAATAGAGTACAACTAAGCGTATATTGCTCTTTGAAGTGCTGAGATGATGTACGGCCATCGATACGTCCTTTCTATCATTCTAGACGCGTGCAGACGCAATAGAGTAACACTAAGCGTATATTGCTCTTTGAAGTGCTGAGATGATCTACGGCCATAGATACGTCCTTTCTATCATTCTAGACGCGTGCAGACGCAATAGAGTAACACTAAGCGTATATTTGCTCTTTGAAGTGCTGAGATGATGTACGGCCATAGATACGTCCTTTCTATCATTCTAGACGCGTGCAGACGCAATAGAGTAACACTAAGCGTATATTGCTCTTTTGAAGTGCTGAGATGATGTACGGCCATCGATACGTCCTTTCTATCATTCTAGACGCGTGCAGACGCAATAGAGTAACAACTAAGCGTATATTTGCTCTTTGGAAGTGCTGAGATGATCTACGGCCATAGATACGTCCTTTCTATCATTCTAGACGCGTGCAGACGCAATAGAGTAACACCTAAGCGTATATTGCTCTTTGAAGTGCTGAGATGATCTACGGCCATAGATACGTCCTTTCTATCATTCTAGACGCGTGCAGACGCAATAGAGTAACACTAAGCGTATATTGCTCTTTGAAGTGCTGAGATGATGTACGGCCATCGATACGTCCTTTCTATCATTCTAGACGCGTGCAGACGCAATAGAGTAACACTAAGCGTATATTGCTCTTTGAAGTGCTGAGATGATGTACGGCCATCGATACGTCCTTTCTATCATTCTAGACGCGTGCAGACGCAATAGAGTAAACCTAAGCGTATATTGCTCTTTGAAGTGCTGAGATGATGTACGGCCATCGATACGTCCTTTCTATCATTCTAGACGCGTGCAGACGCAATAGAGTAACACTAAGCGTATATTGCTCTTTGAAGTGCTGAGATGATCTACGGCCATAGATACGTCCTTTCTATCATTCTAGACGCGTGCAGACGCAATAGAGTCACAACTAAGCGTATATTTGCTCTTTGGAAGTGCTGAGATGATGTACGGCCATCGATACGTCCTTTCTATCATTCTAGACGCGTGCAGACGCAATAGAGTCACAACTAAGCGTATATTTGCTCTTTGGAAGTGCTGAGACGATCTACGGCCATAGATACGTCCTTTCTATCATTCTAGACGCGTGCAGACGCAATAGAGTAGCAACTAAGAAGTGCTGAGACGATCTACGGCCATAGATACGTCCTTTCTATCATTCTAGACGCGTGCAGACGCAATAGAGTCACAACTAAGCGTATATTGCTCTTTGGAAGTGCTGAGACGATCTACGGCCATAGATACGTCCTTTCTATCATTCTAGACGCGTGCAGACGCAATAGAGTAACACCTAAGCGTATATTGCTCTTTGAAGTGCTGAGATGATCTACGGCCATAGATACGTCCTTTCTATCATTCTAGACGCGTGCAGACGCAATAGAGTAACACCTAAGCGTATATTGCTCTTTGAAGTGCTGAGATGATGTACGGCCATCGATACGTCCTTTCTATCATTCTAGACGCGTGCAGACGCAATAGAGTAACACCTAAGCGTATATTGCTCTTTGAAGTGCTGAGATGATGTACGGCCATAGATACGTCCTTTCTATCATTCTAGACGCGTGCAGACGCAATAGAGTAACACCTAAGCGTATATTGCTCTTTGAAGTGCTGAGATGATCTACGGCCATAGATACGTCCTTTCTATCATTCTAGACGCGTGCAGACGCAATAGAGTAACACCTAAGCGTATAGTTGCTCTTTTGAAGTGCTGAGATGATGTACGGCCATAGATACGTCCTTTCTATCATTCTAGACGCGTGCAGACGCAATAGAGTAACACCTAAGCGTATATTGCTCTTTGAAGTGCTGAGATGATGTACGGCCATCGATACGTCCTTTCTATCATTCTAGACGCGTGCAGACGCAATAGAGTCACAACTAAGCGTATATTTGCTCTTTGAAGTGCTGAGACGATCTACGGCCATAGATACGTCCTTTCTATCATTCTAGACGCGTGCAGACGCAATAGAGTCACAACTAAGCGTATATTTGCTCTTTGGAAGTGCTGAGACGATCTACGGCCATAGATACGTCCTTTCTATCATTCTAGACGCGTGCAGACGCAATAGAGTCACAACTAAACGTATATTGCTCTTTGAAGTGCTGAGACGATCTACGGCCATAGATACGTCCTTTCTATCATTCTAGACGCGTGCAGACGCAATAGAGTACAACTAAGCGTATATTGCTCTTTGAAGTGCTGAGACGATCTACGGCCATAGATACGTCCTTTCTATCATTCTAGACGCGTGCAGACGCAATAGAGTACACTAAGCGTATATTGCTCTTTTGAAGTGCTGAGATGATGTACGGCCATCGATACGTCCTTTCTATCATTCTAGACGCGTGCAGACGCAATAGAGTCACAACTAAGCGTATATTTGCTCTTTAGAAGTGCTGAGACGATCTACGGCCATAGATACGTCCTTTCTATCATTCTAGACGCGTGCAGACGCAATAGAGTAACACTAAGCGTATATTGCTCTTTGAAGTGCTGAGATGATCTACGGCCATAGATACGTCCTTTCTATCATTCTAGACGCGTGCAGACGCAATAGAGTAACAACTAAGCGTATATTTGCTCTTTTGAAGTGCTGAGATGATGTACGGCCATCGATACGTCCTTTCTATCATTCTAGACGCGTGCAGACGCAATAGAGTAACACCTAAGCGTATATTGCTCTTTGAAGTGCTGAGATGATGTACGGCCATCGATACGTCCTTTCTATCATTCTAGACGCGTGCAGACGCAATAGAGTAAACTAAGCGTATATTGCTCTTTTGAAGTGCTGAGATGATGTACGGCCATCGATACGTCCTTTCTATCATTCTAGACGCGTGCAGACGCAATAGAGTAACACCTAAGCGTATATATGCTCTTTTGAAGTGCTGAGATGATGTACGGCCATCGATACGTCCTTTCTATCATTCTAGACGCGTGCAGACGCAATAGAGTACAACTAAGCGTATATTGCTCTTTTGAAGTGCTGAGATGATGTACGGCCATCGATACGTCCTTTCTATCATTCTAGACGCGTGCAGACGCAATAGAGTAACACCTAAGCGTATATATGCTCTTTTGAAGTGCTGAGATGATGTACGGCCATCGATACGTCCTTTCTATCATTCTAGACGCGTGCAGACGCAATAGAGTCACAACTAAGCGTATATTTGCTCTTTGGAAGTGCTGAGACGATCTACGGCCATAGATACGTCCTTTCTATCATTCTAGACGCGTGCAGACGCAATAGAGTAACACCTAAGCGTATATATGCTCTTTGAAGTGCTGAGATGATCTACGGCCATAGATACGTCCTTTCTATCATTCTAGACGCGTGCAGACGCAATAGAGTAACACCTAAGCGTATAGTTGCTCTTTGGAAGTGCTGAGATGATGTACGGCCATAGATACGTCCTTTCTATCATTCTAGACGCGTGCAGACGCAATAGAGTAACACTAAGCGTATATTGCTCTTTGAAGTGCTGAGATGATGTACGGCCATCGATACGTCCTTTCTATCATTCTAGACGCGTGCAGACGCAATAGAGTACAACTAAGCGTATATTGCTCTTTGAAGTGCTGAGATGATCTACGGCCATCGATACGTCCTTTCTATCATTCTAGACGCGTGCAGACGCAATAGAGTAACACCTTAGCGTATATATGCTCTTTGAAAGTGCTGAGATGATCTACGGCCATAGATACGTCCTTTCTATCATTCTAGACGCGTGCAGACGCAATAGAATAACACCTAAGCGTATAGTTGCTCTTTGAAGTGCTGAGATGATGTACGGCCATAGATACGTCCTTTCTATCATTCTAGACGCGTGCAGACGCAATAGAGTAACACCTAAGCGTATATATGCTCTTTGAAAGTGCTGAGATGATGTACGGCCATCGATACGTCCTTTCTATCATTCTAGACGCGTGCAGACGCAATAGAGTAAACTAAGCGTATATTGCTCTTTGAAGTGCTGAGATGATGTACGGCCATCGATACGTCCTTTCTATCATTCTAGACGCGTGCAGACGCAATAGAGTACAACTAAGCGTATATTGCTCTTTTGAAGTGCTGAGATGATGTACGGCCATCGATACGTCCTTTCTATCATTCTAGACGCGTGCAGACGCAATAGAGTAACACCTAAGCGTATAGTTGCTCTTTTGAAGTGCTGAGATGATGTACGGCCATCGATACGTCCTTTCTATCATTCTAGACGCGTGCAGACGCAATAGAGTAAACTAAGCGTATATTGCTCTTTGGAAGTGCTGAGACGATCTACGGCCATAGATACGTCCTTTCTATCATTCTAGACGCGTGCAGACGCAATAGAGTCACAACTAAGCGTATATTTGCTCTTTGGAA
This sequence comes from Plasmopara viticola, assembly GCA_001695595.3. Lineage (NCBI taxonomy): Eukaryota > Oomycota > Peronosporomycetes > Peronosporales > Peronosporaceae > Plasmopara > Plasmopara viticola. The sequence goes on from MBPM02000092.1 coordinate 59,781, forward strand.
GTGCTGAGACGATCTACGGCCATAGATACGTCCTTTCTATCATTCTAGACGCGTGCAGACGCAATAGAGTCACAACTAAGCGTATATTTGCTCTTTGGAAGTGCTGAGATGATCTACGGCCATAGATACGTCCTTTCTATCATTCTAGACGCGTGCAGACGCAATAGAGTCACAACTAAGCGTATATTTGCTCTTTGGAAGTGCTGAGACGATCTACGGCCATAGATACGTCCTTTCTATCATTCTAGACGCGTGCAGACGCAATAGAGTAACACCTAAGCGTATATTTGCTCTTTGAAGTGCTGAGATGATGTACGGCCATAGATACGTCCTTTCTATCATTCTAGACGCGTGCAGACGCAATAGAGTAACACCTAAGCGTATATTTGCTCTTTTGAAGTGCTGAGATGATGTACGGCCATCGATACGTCCTTTCTATCATTCTAGACGCGTGCAGACGCAATAGAGTCAACTAAGCGTATATTTGCTCTTTGAAGTGCTGAGACGATCTACGGCCATAGATACGTCCTTTCTATCATTCTAGACGCGTGCAGACGCAATAGAGAAACACCTAAGCGTATATTGCTCTTTGAAGTGCTGAGATGATGTACGGCCATCGATACGTCCTTTCTATCATTCTAGACGCGTGCAGACGCAATAGAGTACAACTAAGCGTATATTGCTCTTTGAAGTGCTGAGATGATGTACGGCCATCGATACGTCCTTTCTATCATTCTAGACGCGTGCAGACGCAATAGAGTAACACTAAGCGTATATTGCTCTTTTGAAGTGCTGAGATGATGTACGGCCATCGATACGTCCTTTCTATCATTCTAGACGCGTGCAGACGCAATAGAGTCACAACTAAGCGTATATTTTCTCTGAAGTGCTGAGACGATCTACGGCCATAGATACGTCCTTTCTATCATTCTAGACGCGTGCAGACGCAATAGAGTACAACTAAGCGTATATTTGCTCTTTGAAGTGCTGAGATGATCTACGGCCATAGATACGTCCTTTCTATCATTCTAGACGCGTGCAGACGCAATAGAGTAACACTAAGCGTATATTGCTCTTTGAAGTGCTGAGACGATCTACGGCCATAGATACGTCCTTTCTATCATTCTAGACGCGTGCAGACGCAATAGAGTCACAACTAAGCGTATATTGCTCTTTGAAGTGCTGAGACGATCTACGGCCATCGATACGTCCTTTCTATCATTCTAGACGCGTGCAGACGCAATAGAGTATCAACTAAGCGTATATTTGCTCTTTGGAAGTGCTGAGACGATCTACGGCCATAGATACGTCCTTTCTATCATTCTAGACGCGTGCAGACGCAATAGAGTACAACTAAGCGTATATTTTCTTTGGAAGTGCTGAGACGATCTACGGCCATAGATACGTCCTTTCTATCATTCTAGACGCGTGCAGACGCAATAGAGTAACAACTAAGCGTATATTTGCTCTTTGAAGTGCTGAGACGATCTACGGCCATAGATACGTCCTTTCTATCATTCTAGACGCGTGCAGACGCAATAGAGTAACACTAAGCGTATATTGCTCTTTGAAGTGCTGAGACGATCTACGGCCATAGATACGTCCTTTCTATCATTCTAGACGCGTGCAGACGCAATAGAGTAACACCTAAGCGTATATTGCTTTTGAAGTGCTGAGATGATGTACGGCCATAGATACGTCCTTTCTATCATTCTAGACGCGTGCAGACGCAATAGAGTAACACCTAAGCGTATATTGCTCTTTGAAGTGCTGAGATGATGTACGGCCATAGATACGTCCTTTCTATCATTCTAGACGCGTGCAGACGCAATAGAGTAAACTAAGCGTATATTGCTCTTTGAAGTGCTGAGATGATGTACGGCCATCGATACGTCCTTTCTATCATTCTAGACGCGTGCAGACGCAATAGAGTAACACTAAGCGTATATTGCTTTTGAAGTGCTGAGATGATGTACGGCCATAGATACGTCCTTTCTATCATTCTAGACGCGTGCAGACGCAATAGAGTAACACCTAAGCGTATATTTGCTCTTTTGAAGTGCTGAGATGATCTACGGCCATAGATACGTCCTTTCTATCATTCTAGACGCGTGCAGACGCAATAGAGTAACACCTAAGCGTATATTTGCTCTTTGAAGTGCTGAGACGATCTACGGCCATAGATACGTCCTTTCTATCATTCTAGACGCGTGCAGACGCAATAGAGTAACACCTAAGCGTATATATGCTCTTTTGAAGTGCTGAGATGATGTACGGCCATCGATACGTCCTTTCTATCATTCTAGACGCGTGCAGACGCAATAGAGTAACACCTAAGCGTATATATGCTCTTTGAAAGTGCTGAGATGATGTACGGCCATCGATACGTCCTTTCTATCATTCTAGACGCGTGCAGACGCAATAGAGTAAACCTAAGCGTATATTGCTCTTTGAAGTGCTGAGATGATGTACGGCCATCGATACGTCCTTTCTATCATTCTAGACGCGTGCAGACGCAATAGAGTAACACCTAAGCGTATATATGCTCTTTGAAGTGCTGAGATGATGTACGGCCATCGATACGTCCTTTCTATCATTCTAGACGCGTGCAGACGCAATAGAGTAAACCTAAGCGTATATTGCTCTTTGAAGTGCTGAGATGATGTACGGCCATCGATACGTCCTTTCTATCATTCTAGACGCGTGCAGACGCAATAGAGTAACACCTAAGCGTATATATGCTCTTTTGAAGTGCTGAGATGATGTACGGCCATCGATACGTCCTTTCTATCATTCTAGACGCGTGCAGACGCAATAGAGTCACAACTAAGCGTATATTTGCTCTTTGGAAGTGCTGAGATGATCTACGGCCATAGATACGTCCTTTCTATCATTCTAGACGCGTGCAGACGCAATAGAGTAACACCTAAGCGTATATATGCTCTTTAGAAGTGCTGAGACGATCTACGGCCATAGATACGTCCTTTCTATCATTCTAGACGCGTGCAGACGCAATAGAGTAACACCTAAGCGTATAGTTGCTCTTTGGAAGTGCTGAGATGATGTACGGCCATAGATACGTCCTTTCTATCATTCTAGACGCGTGCAGACGCAATAGAGTAACAACTAAGCGTATATTTGCTCTTTTGAAGTGCTGAGATGATGTACGGCCATCGATACGTCCTTTCTATCATTCTAGACGCGTGCAGACGCAATAGAGTCACAACTAAGCGTATATTTGCTCTTTGGAAGTGCTGAGACGATCTACGGCCATAGATACGTCCTTTCTATCATTCTAGACGCGTGCAGACGCAATAGAGTAACAACTAAGCGTATATTGCTCTTTGAAGTGCTGAGATGATCTACGGCCATAGATACGTCCTTTCTATCATTCTAGACGCGTGCAGACGCAATAGAGTAACACCTAAGCGTATATTGCTCTTTGAAGTGCTGAGATGATGTACGGCCATAGATACGTCCTTTCTATCATTCTAGACGCGTGCAGACGCAATAGAGTAACACCTAAGCGTATATATGCTCTTTTGAAGTGCTGAGATGATGTACGGCCATCGATACGTCCTTTCTATCATTCTAGACGCGTGCAGACGCAATAGAGTAAACTAAGCGTATATTGCTCTTTGAAGTGCTGAGATGATGTACGGCCATCGATACGTCCTTTCTATCATTCTAGACGCGTGCAGACGCAATAGAGTACACTAAGCGTATATTGCTCTTTGAAGTGCTGAGATGATGTACGGCCATCGATACGTCCTTTCTATCATTCTAGACGCGTGCAGACGCAATAGAGTAACACTAAGCGTATATTGCTCTTTGAAGTGCTGAGATGATGTACGGCCATCGATACGTCCTTTCTATCATTCTAGACGCGTGCAGACGCAATAGAGTCACAACTAAGCGTATATTTTTCTTTGAAGTGCTGAGACGATCTACGGCCATAGATACGTCCTTTCTATCATTCTAGACGCGTGCAGACGCAATAGAGTACACTAAGCGTATATTGCTTTTGAAGTGCTGAGACGATCTACGGCCATAGATACGTCCTTTCTATCATTCTAGACGCGTGCAGACGCAATAGAGTACAACTAAGCGTATATTGCTCTTTGAAGTGCTGAGATGATCTACGGCCATAGATACGTCCTTTCTATCATTCTAGACGCGTGCAGACGCAATAGAGTACACTAAGCGTATATTGCTCTTTGAAGTGCTGAGATGATCTACGGCCATAGATACGTCCTTTCTATCATTCTAGACGCGTGCAGACGCAATAGAGTAACACTAAGCGTATATTGCTCTTTGAAGTGCTGAGATGATGTACGGCCATAGATACGTCCTTTCTATCATTCTAGACGCGTGCAGACGCAATAGAGTAACACTAAGCGTATATTGCTCTTTGAAGTGCTGAGATGATGTACGGCCATCGATACGTCCTTTCTATCATTCTAGACGCGTGCAGACGCAATAGAGTACAACTAAGCGTATATTTGCTCTTTGAAGTGCTGAGATGATGTACGGCCATAGATACGTCCTTTCTATCATTCTAGACGCGTGCAGACGCAATAGAGTAACACTAAGCGTATATTGCTCTTTGAAGTGCTGAGATGATGTACGGCCATCGATACGTCCTTTCTATCATTCTAGACGCGTGCAGACGCAATAGAGTAACTAAGCGTATATTGCTCTTTGAAGTGCTGAGATGATGTACGGCCATCGATACGTCCTTTCTATCATTCTAGACGCGTGCAGACGCAATAGAGTAACACTAAGCGTATATTGCTCTTTGAAGTGCTGAGATGATGTACGGCCATAGATACGTCCTTTCTATCATTCTAGACGCGTGCAGACGCAATAGAGTAACAACTAAGCGTATATTGCTCTTTGAAGTGCTGAGATGATCTACGGCCATAGATACGTCCTTTCTATCATTCTAGACGCGTGCAGACGCAATAGAGTAACACCTAAGCGTATATTGCTCTTTGAAGTGCTGAGATGATCTACGGCCATAGATACGTCCTTTCTATCATTCTAGACGCGTGCAGACGCAATAGAGTAACACTAAGCGTATATTGCTCTTTGAAGTGCTGAGACGATCTACGGCCATAGATACGTCCTTTCTATCATTCTAGACGCGTGCAGACGCAATAGAGTCACAACTAAGCGTATATTGCTCTTTGAAGTGCTGAGATGATGTACGGCCATAGATACGTCCTTTCTATCATTCTAGACGCGTGCAGACGCAATAGAGTAACACTAAGCGTATATTGCTCTTTGAAGTGCTGAGATGATGTACGGCCATAGATACGTCCTTTCTATCATTCTAGACGCGTGCAGACGCAATAGAGTAAACTAAGCGTATATTGCTCTTTGAAGTGCTGAGATGATGTACGGCCATAGATACGTCCTTTCTATCATTCTAGACGCGTGCAGACGCAATAGAGTAACACTAAGCGTATATATGCTCTTTGGAAGTGCTGAGACGATCTACGGCCATAGATACGTCCTTTCTATCATTCTAGACGCATGCAGACGCAACAGAGTAACAACTAAGCGTATATTTTCTCTGAAGTGCTGAGATGATGTACGGCCATAGATACGTCATCTCTATCATTCTAGACGCGTGCAGACGCAATAGAGTCACAACTAAGCGTATATTGCTCTTTGAAGTGCTGAGATGATCTACGGCCATAGATACGTCCTTTCTATCATTCTAGACGCGTGCAGACGCAATAGAGTACAACTAAGCGTATATTGCTCTTTGAAGTGCTGAGACGATCTACGGCCATAGATACGTCCTTTCTATCATTCTAGACGCGTGCAGACGCAATAGAGTAACACTAAGCGTATATTGCTCTTTGAAGTGCTGAGATGATGTACGGCCATCGATACGTCCTTTCTATCATTCTAGACGCGTGCAGACGCAATAGAGTACACTAAGCGTATATTGCTCTTTGAAGTGCTGAGATGATGTACGGCCATAGATACGTCCTTTCTATCATTCTAGACGCGTGCAGACGCAATAGAGTAAACTAAGCGTATATTGCTCTTTGAAGTGCTGAGATGATGTACGGCCATCGATACGTCCTTTCTATCATTCTAGACGCGTGCAGACGCAATAGAGTAACACTAAGCGTATATTGCTCTTTGAAGTGCTGAGACGATCTACGGCCATAGATACGTCCTTTCTATCATTCTAGACGCGTGCAGACGCAATAGAGTCACAACTAAGCGTATATTGCTCTTTGGAAGTGCTGAGACGATCTACGGCCATAGATACGTCCTTTCTATCATTCTAGACGCGTGCAGACGCAATAGAGTAACACCTAAGCGTATATATGCTCTTTTGAAGTGCTGAGATGATGTACGGCCATAGATACGTCCTTTCTATCATTCTAGACGCGTGCAGACGCAATAGAGTAAACTAAGCGTATATTTCTCTTTGAAGTGCTGAGATGATCTACGGCCATAGATACGTCCTTTCTATCATTCTAGACGCGTGCAGACGCAATAGAGTACAACTAAGCGTATATTTGCTCTTTGAAGTGCTGAGACGATCTACGGCCATAGATACGTCCTTTCTATCATTCTAGACGCGTGCAGACGCAATAGAGTAACACTAAGCGTATATTGCTCTTTGAAGTGCTGAGATGATCTACGGCCATATACGTCCTTTCTATCATTCTAGACGCGTGCAGACGCAATAGAGTACAACTAAGCGTATATTTCTCTTTTGAAGTGCTGAGACGATCTACGGCCATAGATACGTCCTTTCTATCATTCTAGACGCGTGCAGACGCAATAGAGTAAACTAAGCGTATATTGCTCTTTGAAGTGCTGAGATGATGTACGGCCATAGATACGTCCTTTCTATCATTCTAGACGCGTGCAGACGCAATAGAGATACAACTAAGCGTATATTTGCTCTTTGGAAGTGCTGAGACGATCTACGGCCATAGATACGTCCTTTCTATCATTCTAGACGCGTGCAGACGCAATAGAGTCACAACTAAGCGTATATTTGCTCTTTGAAGTGCTGAGACGATCTACGGCCATATACGTCCTTTCTATCATTCTAGACGCGTGCAGACGCAATAGAGTAACACTAAGCGTATATTGCTCTTTGAAGTGCTGAGACGATCTACGGCCATATACGTCCTTTCTATCATTCTAGACGCGTGCAGACGCAATAGAGTAAACTAAGCGTATATTGCTCTTTGAAGTGCTGAGATGATGTACGGCCATAGATACGTCCTTTCTATCATTCTAGACGCGTGCAGACGCAATAGAGTAACACCTAAGCGTATAGTTGCTCTTTTGAAGTGCTGAGATGATGTACGGCCATCGATACGTCCTTTCTATCATTCTAGACGCGTGCAGACGCAATAGAGTAACAACTAAGCGTATATTGCTCTTTGAAGTGCTGAGATGATGTACGGCCATCGATACGTCCTTTCTATCATTCTAGACGCGTGCAGACGCAATAGAGTAACACCTAAGCGTATATTTGCTCTTTGAAGTGCTGAGATGATGTACGGCCATCGATACGTCCTTTCTATCATTCTAGACGCGTGCAGACGCAATAGAGTAACACTAAGCGTATATTGCTCTTTGAAGTGCTGAGATGATCTACGGCCATAGATACGTCCTTTCTATCATTCTAGACGCGTGCAGACGCAATAGAGTAACACTAAGCGTATATTGCTCTTTGAAGTGCTGAGATGATCTACGGCCATAGATACGTCCTTTCTATCATTCTAGACGCGTGCAGACGCAATAGAGTACAACTAAGCGTATATTTGCTCTTTGAAGTGCTGAGATGATCTACGGCCATAGATACGTCCTTTCTATCATTCTAGACGCGTGCAGACGCAATAGAGTAACAACTAAGCGTATAATGCTATTTGGAAGTGCTGAGATAATCTACGGCCATAGATACGTCCTTTCTATCATTCTAGACGCGTGCAGACGCAATAGAGTAAACTAAGCGTATATTTGCTCTTTGAAGTGCTGAGACGATCTACGGCCATAGATACGTCCTTTCTATCATTCTAGACGCGTGCAGACGCAATAGAGTACAACTAAGCGTATATTGCTCTTTGAAGTGCTGAGACGATCTACGGCCATAGATACGTCCTTTCTATCATTCTAGACGCGTGCAGACGCAATAGAGTCACAACTAAGCGTATATTGCTCTTTGAAGTGCTGAGACGATCTACGGCCATAGATACGTCCTTTCTATCATTCTAGACGCGTGCAGACGCAATAGAGTACAACTAAGCGTATATTTCTTTGAAGTGCTGAGACGATCTACGGCCATAGATACGTCCTTTCTATCATTCTAGACGCGTGCAGACGCAATAGAGTACAACTAAGCGTATATTGCTCTTTGAAGTGCTGAGATGATCTACGGCCATCGATACGTCCTTTCTATCATTCTAGACGCGTGCAGACGCAATAGAGTCACAACTAAGCGTATATTTGCTCTTTGGAAGTGCTGAGACGATCTACGGCCATAGATACGTCCTTTCTATCATTCTAGACGCGTGCAGACGCAATAGAGTCACAACTAAGCGTATATTGCTCTTTGAAGTGCTGAGACGATCTACGGCCATAGATACGTCCTTTCTATCATTCTAGACGCGTGCAGACGCAATAGAGTACAACTAAGCGTATATTGCTCTTTGAAGTGCTGAGACGATCTACGGCCATAGATACGTCCTTTCTATCATTCTAGACGCGTGCAGACGCAATAGAGTAACACTAAGCGTATATTGCTCTTTGAAGTGCTGAGATGATGTACGGCCATCGATACGTCCTTTCTATCATTCTAGACGCGTGCAGACGCAATAGAGTAACACCTAAGCGTATATTGCTCTTTGAAGTGCTGAGATGATGTACGGCCATCGATACGTCCTTTCTATCATTCTAGACGCGTGCAGACGCAATAGAGTACACTAAGCGTATATTGCTCTTTGAAGTGCTGAGATGATGTACGGCCATAGATACGTCCTTTCTATCATTCTAGACGCGTGCAGACGCAATAGAGTAACACTAAGCGTATATTATCTTTGAAGTGCTGAGACGATCTACGGCCATAGATACGTCCTTTCTATCATTCTAGACGCGTGCAGACGCAATAGAGTCACAACTAAGCGTATATTGCTCTTTGAAGTGCTGAGACGATCTACGGCCATAGATACGTCCTTTCTATCATTCTAGACGCGTGCAGACGCAATAGAGTAACAACTAAGCGTATATTGCTCTTTGAAGTGCTGAGACGATCTACGGCCATAGATACGTCCTTTCTATCATTCTAGACGCGTGCAGACGCAATAGAGTCACAACTAAGCGTATATTGCTCTTTGGAAGTGCTGAGACGATCTACGGCCATAGATACGTCCTTTCTATCATTCTAGACGCGTGCAGACGCAATAGAGTACACTAAGCGTATATTGCTCTTTGAAGTGCTGAGAATCTACGGCCATAGATACGTCCTTTCTATCATTCTAGACGCGTGCAGACGCAATAGAGTAACACTAAGCGTATATTGCTCTTTGAAGTGCTGAGATGATGTACGGCCATCGATACGTCCTTTCTATCATTCTAGACGCGTGCAGACGCAATAGAGTCACAACTAAGCGTATATTTGTTGGAAGTGCTGAGACGATCTACGGCCATAGATACGTCCTTTCTATCACTCTAGACGCGTGCAGACGCAATAGAGTACAACTAAGCGTATATTGCTCTTTGAAGTGCTGAGACGATCTACGGCCATAGATACGTCCTTTCTATCATTCTAGACGCGTGCAGACGCAATAGAGTATCAACTAAGCGTATATTTGCTCTTTGGAAGTGCTGAGACGATCTACGGCCATAGATACGTCCTTTCTATCATTCTAGACGCGTGCAGACGCAATAGAGTAACAACTAAGCGTATATTGCTCTTTGAAGTGCTGAGACGATCTACGGCCATAGATACGTCCTTTCTATCATTCTAGACGCGTGCAGACGCAATAGAGTCACAACTAAGCGTATATTTGCTCTTTGGAAGTGCTGAGACGATCTACGGCCATAGATACGTCCTTTCTATCATTCTAGACGCGTGCAGACGCAATAGAGTAACACTAAGCGTATATTGCTCTTTGAAGTGCTGAGACGATCTACGGCCATAGATACGTCCTTTCTATCATTCTAGACGCGTGCAGACGCAATAGAGTAACACTAAGCGTATATTGCTCTTTGAAGTGCTGAGACGATGTACGGCCATCGATACGTCCTTTCTATCATTCTAGACGCGTGCAGACGCAATAGAGTAACACCTAAGCGTATATTGCTCTTTGAAGTGCTGAGATGATGTACGGCCATCGATACGTCCTTTCTATCATTCTAGACGCGTGCAGACGCAATAGAGTAACACTAAGCGTATATTGCTCTTTGAAGTGCTGAGATGATGTACGGCCATAGATACGTCCTTTCTATCATTCTAGACGCGTGCAGACGCAATAGAGTCTCAATATTTGCTCTTTTGAAGTGCTGAGATGATGTACGGCCATCGATACGTCCTTTCTATCATTCTAGACGCGTGCAGACGCAATAGAGTAACACTAAGCGTATATTGCTCTTTGAAGTGCTGAGATGATGTACGGCCATCGATACGTCCTTTCTATCATTCTAGACGCGTGCAGACGCAATAGAGTAACACTAAGCGTATATTGCTCTTTTGAAGTGCTGAGATGATGTACGGCCATCGATACGTCCTTTCTATCATTCTAGACGCGTGCAGACGCAATAGAGTAACAACTAAGCGTATATTTGCTCTTTTGAAGTGCTGAGATGATGTACGGCCATCGATACGTCCTTTCTATCATTCTAGACGCGTGCAGACGCAATAGAGTCACAACTAAGCGTATATTTGCTCTTTGGAAGTGCTGAGACGATCTACGGCCATAGATACGTCCTTTCTATCATTCTAGACGCGTGCAGACGCAATAGAGTAAACTAAGCGTATATTGCTCTTTGAAGTGCTGAGATGATGTACGGCCATCGATACGTCCTTTCTATCATTCTAGACGCGTGCAGACGCAATAGAGTAACACTAAGCGTATATGCTCTTTGAAGTGCTGAGATGATGTACGGCCATCGATACGTCCTTTCTATCATTCTAGACGCGTGCAGACGCAATAGAGTCACAACTAAGCGTATAGTTGCTCTTTTGAAGTGCTGAGATGATGTACGGCCATCGATACGTCCTTTCTATCATTCTAGACGCGTGCAGACGCAATAGAGTAACACTAAGCGTATATTGCTCTTTTGAAGTGCTGAGATGATGTACGGCCATCGATACGTCCTTTCTATCATTCTAGACGCGTGCAGACGCAATAGAGTAACACTAAGCGTATATTGCTCTTTGAAGTGCTGAGATCTACGGCCATAGATACGTCCTTTCTATCATTCTAGACGCGTGCAGACGCAATAGAGTAAACTAAGCGTATATTTGCTCTTTGGAAGTGCTGAGACGATCTACGGCCATAGATACGTCCTTTCTATCATTCTAGACGCGTGCAGACGCAATAGAGTAAACTAAGCGTATATTTGCTCTTTGAAGTGCTGAGATGATCTACGGCCATAGATACGTCCTTTCTATCATTCTAGACGCGTGCAGACGCAATAGAGTCACAACTAAGCGTATAGTTGCCTTTTGGAAGTGCTGAGATGATGTACGGCCATAGCAACGTCCTTTTTATCATTCTAGACGCGTGCAGACGCAATAGAGTCACAACTAAGCGTATATTTGCTCCTTGGAAGTGCTGAGACGATCTACGGCCATAGATACGTCCTTTCTATCATTCTAGACGCGTGCAGACGCAATAGAGTCACAACTAAGCGTATATTTGCTCTTTGGAAGTGCTGAGACGATCTACGGCCATAGATACGTCCTTTCTATCATTCTAGACGCGTGCAGACGCAATAGAGTACACTAAGCGTATATTGCTCTTTGAAGTGCTGAGATGATACGGCCATAGATACGTCCTTTCTATCATTCTAGACGCGTGCAGACGCAATAAGGTAACAACTAAGCGTATATTTGCTCTTTGGAAGTGCTGAGATGATGTACGGCCATAGATACGTCCTTTCTATCATTCTAGACGCGTGCAGACGCAATAGAGTCACAACTAAGCGTATATTTGCTCTTTGGAAGTGCTGAGACGATCTACGGCCATAGATACGTCCTTTCTATCATTCTAGACGCGTGCAGACGCAATAGAGTCAAAACTAAGCGTATATTTGCTCTTTGGAAGTGCTGAGACGATCTACGGCCATAGATACGTCCTTTCTATCATTCTAGACGCGTGCAGACGCAATAGAGTAACAACTAAGCGTATATTTGCTCTTTTGAAGTGCTGAGAAGATACGGCCATAGATACGTCCTTTCTATCATTCTAGACGCGTGCAGACGCAATAGAGTAACAACTAAGCGTATATTTGCTCTTTTGAAGTGCTGAGATGATGTACGGCCATAGATACGTCCTTTCTATCATTCTAGACGCGTGCAGACGCAATAGAGTCACACTAAGCGTATATTGCTCTTTGAAGTGCTGAGACGATCTACGGCCATCAATACGTCCTTTCTATCATTCTAGACGCGTGCAGACGCAATAGAGTAACACCTAAGCGTATATATGCTCTTTTGAAGTGCTGAGATATGTACGGCCATCGATACGTCCTTTCTTCATTCTAGACGCGTGCAGACGCAATAGAGTAACACTAAGCGTATATTGCTCTTTGGAAGTGCTGAGATGATGTACGGCCATAGATACGTCCTTTCTATCATTCTAGACGCGTGCAGACGCAATAGAGTCACAACTAAGCGTATATTTTTTCTTTGGAAGTGCTGAGACGATCTACGGCCATAGATACGTCCTTTCTATCATTCTAGACGCGTGCAGACGCAATAGAGTCACAACTAAGCGTATATTTGCTCTTTTGAAGTGCTGAGATGATCTACGGCCATAGATACGTCCTTTCTATCATTCTAGACGCGTGCAGACGCAATAGAGTAAACTAAGCGTATATTGCTCTTTGAAGTGCTGAGACGATCTACGGCCATAGATACGTCCTTTCTATCATTCTAGACGCGTGCAGACGCAATAGAGTAACAACTAAGCGTATATTTGCTCTTTTGAAGTGCTGAGATGATGTACGGCCATAGATACGTCCTTTCTATCATTCTAGACGCGTGCAGACGCAATAGAGTCACAACTAAGCGTATATTTGCTCTTTGGAAGTGCTGAGACGATCTACGGCCATAGATACGTCCTTTCTATCATTCTAGACGCGTGCAGACGCAATAGAGTCACAACTAAGCGTATATTGCTCTTTGAAGTGCTGAGATGATCTACGGCCATAGATACGTCCTTTCTATCATTCTAGACGCGTGCAGACGCAATAGAGTACACTAAGCGTATATTGCTCTTTGAAGTGCTGAGACGATCTACGGCCATAAATACGTCCTTTCTATCATTCTAGACGCGTGCAGACGCAATAGAGTAACACTAAGCGTATATTGCTCTTTGAAGTGCTGAGATGATGTACGGCCATAGATACGTCCTTTCTATCATTCTAGACGCGTGCAGACGCAATAGAGTAACTAAGCGTATATTGCTCTTTTGAAGTGCTGAGATGATGTACGGCCATCGATACGTCCTTTCTATCATTCTAGACGCGTGCAGACGCAATAGAGTAAACTAAGCGTATATTGCTCTTTTGAAGTGCTGAGATGATGTACGGCCATCGATACGTCCTTTCTATCATTCTAGACGCGTGCAGACGCAATAGAGTAACACTAAGCGTATATTGCTCTTTGAAGTGCTGAGATGATGTACGGCCATAGATACGTCCTTTCTATCATTCTAGACGCGTGCAGACGCAATAGAGTACAACTAAGCGTATATTTTTCTTTGAAGTGCTGAGACGATCTACGGCCATAGATACGTCCTTTCTATCATTCTAGACGCGTGCAGACGCAATAGAGTACAACTAAGCGTATATTGCTCTTTGAAGTGCTGAGATGATCTACGGCCATAGATACGTCCTTTCTATCATTCTAGACGCGTGCAGACGCAATAGAGTAACACTAAGCGTATAGTTGCTCTTTTGAAGTGCTGAGATGATGTACGGCCATAGATACGTCCTTTCTATCATTCTAGACGCGTGCAGACGCAATAGAGTAACAAGCGTATATTGCTCTTTGAAGTGCTGAGACGATGTACGGCCGATACGTCCTTTCTATCATTCTAGACGCGTGCAGACGCAATAGAGTACAACTAAGCGTATATTGCTCTTTGAAGTGCTGAGATACGGCCATAGATGCGTCCTTTCTATCATTCTAGACGCGTGCAGACGCAATAGAGTACAACTAAGCGTATATTCTCTTTGAAGTGCTGAGACGATCAACGGCCATCGATACGTCCTTTCTATCATTCTAGACGCGTGCAGACGCAATAGAGTACACACTAAGCGTATAGTTGCTCTTTTGAAGTGCTGAGATGATGTACGGCCATAGATACGTCCTTTCTATCATTCTAGACGCGTGCAGACGCAATAGAGTCACAACTAAGCGTATATTTGCTCTTTGAAGTGCTGAGACGATCTACGGCCATAGATACGTCCTTTCTATCATTCTAGACGCGTGCAGACGCAATAGAGTAACTAAGCGTATATTTCTCTTTGAAGTGCTGAGACGATCTACGGCCATAGATACGTCCTTTCTATCATTCTAGACGCGTGCAGACGCAATAGAGTAACACCTAAGCGTATATATGCTCTTTGAAAGTGCTGAGACGATCTACGGCCATAGATACGTCCTTTCTATCATTCTAGACGCGTGCAGACGCAATAGAGTAACAACTAAGCGTATATTTGCTCTTTTGAAGTGCTGAGATGATGTACGGCCATAGATACGTCCTTTCTATCATTCTAGACGCGTGCAGACGCAATAGAGTAACAACTAAGCGTATATATGCTCTTTGAAGTGCTGAGAACGATCTACGGCCATAGATACGTCCTTTCTATCATTCTAGACGCGTGCAGACGCAATAGAGTAAACTAAGCGTATATTGCTCTTTGAAGTGCTGAGACGATCTACGGCCATAGATACGTCCTTTCTATCATTCTAGACGCGTGCAGACGCAAAAGAGTCACAACTAAGCGTATATTTGCTCTTTGGCGTTGCTGAGACGATCTACGGCCATAGATACGTCCTTTCTATCATTCTAGACGCGTGCAGACGCAATAGAGTCAAAACTAAGCGTATATTTGCTCTTTGGAAGTGCTGAGACGATCTACGGCCATCGATACGTCCTTTCTATCATTCTAGACGCGTGCAGACGCAATAGAGTCACAACTAAGCGTATATTTGCTCTTTGAAGTGCTGAGATATGTACGGCCATCGATACGTCCTTTCTATCATTCTAGACGCGTGCAGACGCAATAGAGTCACAACTAAGCGTATATTTGCTCTTTGGAAGTGCTGAGACGATCTACGGCCATAGATACGTCCTTTCTATCATTCTAGACGCGTGCAGACGCAATAGAGTCACAACTAAGCGTATATTTGCTCTTTGGAAGTGCTGAGACGATCTACGGCCATGATACGTCCTTTCTATCATTCTAGACGCGTGCAGACGCAAGAACAACTAAGCGTATATTTGCTTCTTGGAAGTGCTGAGACGATCTACGGCCATAGATACGTCCTTTCTATCATTCTAGACGCGTGCAGACGCAATAGAGTTACAACTAAGCGTATATTTGCTCTTTTGAAGTGCTGAGATGATGTACGGCCATCGATACGTCCTTTCTATCATTCTAGACGCGTGCAGACGCAATAGAGTAACACTAAGCGTATATTGCTCTTTGAAGTGCTGAGACGATCTACGGCCATAGATACGTCCTTTCTATCATTCTAGACGCGTGCAGACGCAATAGAGTACAATAAGCGTATATTTTCTCTTTGAAGTGCTGAGACGATCACGGCCATAGATACGTCCTTTCTATCATTCTAGACGCGTGCAGACGCAATAGAGTCACAACTAAGCGTATATTTGCTCTTTGGAAGTGCTGAGACGATCTACGGCCATAGATACGTCCTTTCTATCATTCTAGACGCGTGCAGACGCAATAGAGTTACAACTAAGCGTATATTTGCTCTTTGGAAGTGCTGAGACGATCTACGGCCATAGATACGTCCTTTCTATCATTCTAGACGCGTGCAGACGCAATAGAGTCACAACTAAGCGTATATTTGCTCTTTGGAAGTGCTGAGATGATCTACGGCCATAGATACGTCCTTTCTATCATTCTAGACGCGTGCAGACGCAATAGAGTCACAACTAAGCGTATATTTGCTCTTTGAAGTGCTGAGACGATCTACGGCCATAGATACGTCCTTTCTATCATTCTAGACGCGTGCAGACGCAATAGTCACAACTAAGCGTATATTTGCTCTTTGGAAGTGCTGAGACGATCTACGGCCATAGATACGTCCTTTCTATCATTCTAGACGCGTGCAGACGCAATAGAGTCACAACTAAGCGTAATTTGCTCTTTGGAAGTGCTGAGACGATCTACGGCCATAGATACGTCCTTTCTATCATTCTAGACGCGTGCAGACGCAATAGAGTAACAACTAAGCGTATATTTGCTCTTTTGAAGTGCTGAGATGATCTACGGCCATAGATACGTCCTTTCTATCATTCTAGACGCGTGCAGACGCAATAGAGTCACAACTAAGCGTATATTTGCTCTTTGGAAGTGCTGAGACGATCTACGGCCATAGATACGTCCTTTCTATCATTCTAGACGCGTGCAGACGCAATAGAGTCACAGATAAGCGTATATTGCTCTTTTGAAGTGCTGAGACGATCTACGGCCATAGATACGTCCTTTCTATCATTCTAGACGCGTGCAGACGCAATAGAGTCACAACTAAGCGTATATTTGCTCTTTGGAAGTGCTGAGACGATCTACGGCCATAGATACGTCCTTTCTATCATTCTAGACGCGTGCAGACGCAATAGAGTATCAACTAAACGTATATTTCTCTTTGGAAGTGCTGAGACGATCTACGGCCATAGATACGTCCTTTCTATCATTCTAGACGCGTGCAGACGCAATAGAGTCACAACTAAGCGTATATTTGCTCTTTGGAAGTGCTGAGACGATCTACGGCCATAGATACGTCCTTTCTATCATTCTAGACGCGTGCAGACGCAATAGAGTCACAACTAAGCGTATATTTCTTTTGAAGTGCTGAGATGATGTACGGCCATCGATACGTCCTTTCTATCATTCTAGACGCGTGCAGACGCAATAGAGTCACAACTAAGCGTATATTTGCTCTTTTGAAGTGCTGAGATGATGTACGGCCATAGATACGTCCTTTCTATCATTCTAGACGCGTGCAGACGCAATAGAGTCACAACTAAATGTATATTTGCTCTTTGGAAGTGCTGAGACGATCTACGGCCATAGATACGTCCTTTCTATCATTCTAGACGCGTGCAGACGCAATAGAGTAACAACTAAGCGTATAGTTGCTCTTTTGAAGTGCTGAGATGATGTACGGCCATCGATACGTCCTTTCTATCATTCTAGACGCGTGCAGACGCAATAGAGTATCAACTAAGCGTATATTTGCTCTTTGAAGTGCTGAGACGATCTACGGCCATAGATACGTCCTTTCTATCATTCTAGACGCGTGCAGACGCAATAGAGTAACAACTAAGCGTATATTTGCTCTTTGGAAGTGCTGAGAGATCTACGGCCATAGATACGTCCTTTCTATCATTCTAGACGCGTGCAGACGCAATAGAGTAACACTAAGCGTATATTGCTCTTTGAAGTGCTGAGACGATCTACGGCCATAGATACGTCCTTTCTATCATTCTAGACGCGTGCAGACGCAATAGAGTCAAAGCTAAGCGTATATTTGCTCTTTGAAGTGCTGAGATGATCTACGGCCATAGATACGTCCTTCTATCATTCTAGACGCGTGCAGACGCAATAGAGTCACAACTAAACGTATATTTGCTCTTTGGAAGTGCTGAGACGATCTACGGCCATAGATACGTCCTTTCTATCATTCTAGACGCGTGCAGACGCAATAGAGTCACAACTAAGCGTATATTTGCTCTTTAAGTGCTGAGATGATGTACGGCCATAGATACGTCCTTTCTATCATTCTAGACGCGTGCAGACGCAATAGAGTATCAACTAAACGTATATTTCTCTTTGAAGTGCTGAGACGATCTACGGCCATAGATACGTCCTTTCTATCATTCTAGACGCGTGCAGACGCAATAGAGTATCAACTAAGCGTATATTTGCTCTTTGGAAGTGCTGAGATGATCTACGGCCATAGATACGTCCTTTCTATCATTCTAGACGCGTGCAGACGCAATAGAGTCACAACTAAGCGTATATTTGCTCTTTGGAAGTGCTGAGATGATCTACGGCCATAGATACGTCCTTTCTATCATTCTAGACGCGTGCAGACGCAATAGAGTAACAACTACGTATATTGCTCTTTGAAGTGCTGAGAGATCTACGGCCATAGATACGTCCTTTCTATCATTCTAGACGCGTGCAGACGCAATAGAGTATCACTAACGTATATTTGCTCTTTGGAAGTGCTGAGACGACTACGGCCATAGATACGTCCTTTCTATCATTCTAGACGCGTGCAGACGCAATAGAGTCACAACTAAGCGTATATTTGCTCTTTGGAAGTGCTGAGACGATCTACGGCCATCGATACGTCCTTTCTATCATTCTAGACGCGTGCAGACGCAATAGAGTCACAACTAAGCGTATATTTGCTCTTTGGAAGTGCTGAGACGATCTACGGCCATAGATACGTCCTTTCTATCATTCTAGACGCGTGCAGACGCAATAGAGAAACAACTAAGCGTATATTTGCTCTTTGAAGTGCTGAGACGATCTACGGCCATAGATACGTCCTTTCTATCATTCTAGACGCGTGCAGACGCAATAGAGTAACAACTAAGCGTATATTTGCTCTTTTGAAGTGCTGAGATGATGTACGGCCATCGATACGTCCTTTCTATCATTCTAGACGCGTGCAGACGCAATAGAATAACAACTAAGCGTATAGTTGCTTTTTGGAAGTGCTGAGATGATGTACGGCCATAGATACGTCCTTTCTATCATTTCAAACACGTGCAGACGCAATAGATCAACTAAACGTATATTTGCTCTTTGGAAGTGCTGAGACGATCCACGGCCATAGATACGTCCTTTCTATCATTCTAGACGCGTGCAGACGCAATAGAGTCACAACTTAGCGTACATTTGCTCTTTGGAATTGCTGATACGATCTACGGCCATAGATACGTCCTTTCTATCATTCTAGACGCGTGCAGACGCAATAGAGTCACAACTAAGCCTATAGTTGCTCTTTTGAAGTGCTGAGACGATCTACGGCCATAGATACGTCCTTTCTATCATTCTAGACGCGTGCAGACGCAATAGAAAAACAACTAAGCCTATAGTTGCTCTTTGAAAGTGCTGAGACGATCTACGGTTATAGATACGTCTTTTCTATCATTCTAGACGGTGCAGACGCAATAGAGTAACACCTAAGCGTATATATGCTCTTTTGAAGTGCTGAGATGATGTACGGCCATAGATACGTCCTTTCTATCATTCTAACGCGTGCAGACGCAATAGAATAACAACTAAGCCTATAGTTGCTCTTTTGAAGTGCTGAGAAGATGTACGGCTATCGATACGTCCTTTCTATCATTCTAGACACGTGCAGACGCAATAGAGGATCAACTAAACGTATATTTGCTCTTTGGAAGTGCTGAGACGATCCACGGCCATAGATACGTCCTTTCTATCATTCTAGACGCGTGCAGACGCAATAGAATAACAACTAAGCGTATAGTTGCTCTTTTGAAGTGCTGAGAAGATGTACGGCCATCGATACGTCCTTTCTATCATTCTAGACGCTTGCAGACGCAATAGAGTCACAACTAAGCGTATATTTGCTCTTTGAAGTGCTGAGACGATCTACGGCCATCGATACGTCCTTTCTATCATTCTAGACGCGTGCAGACGCAATAGAGTCACAACTAAGCGTATATTTGCTCTTTAAAAGTTCTGAGATGATGTACGGCCATCGATACGTCATTTCTATCACTCTAGACGCGTGCAGACGCAAAAGAGTCACAACTAAGCCTATAGTTGCTCTTTGGAAGTGCTGAGACGATCTACGGCCATAGATACGTCCTTTCTAGCATTCTAGACGCCTGCAGACGCAATAGAGTCACAACTAAGCGTATATTTGCTCTTTAAAAGTGCCGTGATGATGTACGGCCATCGATACGTCCTTTCTATCATTCTAGACGCGTGCAGACGCAATAGAATAACAACTAAGCCTATAGTTGCTCTTTTGAAGTGCTGAGATGATGTACGGCCATCGATACGTCCTTTCTATCATTCTAGACGCGTGCAGACGCAATGGAGTCACAAGTAAACGTATATTTGCTCTTTGGAAGTGCTGAGACAATCTACGGCCATAGAGACGTCCTTTCTATCATTCTAGACGCGTGCAGACGCAATAGAATAACAACTAAGCCTATAGTTTCTTTTTTGAAGTGCTGAGATGATGTACGGCCATCGATACGTCCTTTGTATCATATTAGACGCGTGCAGACGCAATAGTGTATCAACTAAACGTATATTTGCTGTTCTGAAGTGCTGAGACGACCTACGGCCATAGATACGTCCTTTCTATCATTCTGGACGCGTGCAGACGCAATAGAATCACAACTTAGCGTACAAATGCTCTTTGGAATTGCTGATACGATCTACGGCCATAGATACGTCCTTTCTATCATTCTAGACGCGTGCAGACGCAATAGAATAACAACTAAGCCTATAGTTGCTCTTTTGAAGTGCTGAGATGATGTACGACCATCGATACGTCCTTTCTATCATTCTAGACGCGTGCAGACGCAATAGAGTCACAAGTAAGCGTATATTTGCTCTTTGGAAGTGCTGAGACGATCTACGGCCATCGATACGTCCTTTCTATCATTCTAGACGCGTGCAGACGCAATAGAGTCACAAGTAAGCGTGTATTTGCTGTTTTGAAGTGCTGAGACGATCTACGGCCATAGATACGTCCTATCTATCATTCTAGACGCGTGCAGACGCAATAGAGTCACAACTAAGCGTATATTTGCTCTTTGGAAGTGCTGAGACGATCTACGGCCATCAATACGTCCTTTCTATCATTCTAGACGCGTGCAGACGCAATAGAAAAACAACTAAGCGTATAGTTGCTCTTTGAAAGTGCTGAGACGATCTACGGTTATAGATACGTCTTTTCTATCATTCTAGACGGTGCAGACGCAATAGAGTAACACCTAAGCGTATATATGCTCTTTTGAAGTGCTGAGTTGATGTACGGCCATAGATACGTCCTTTCTATCATTCTAGACGCGTGCAGACGCAATAGAATAACAACTAAGCCTATAGTTGCTCTTTTGAAGTGCTGAGATGATGTACGGCCATCGATACGTCCTTTCTATCATTCTAGACGCGTGCAGACGCAATAGAGGATCAACTAAACGTATATTTGCTCTTTGGAAGTGCTGAGACGATCCACGGCCATAGATAGATACGTCCTTTCTATCATTCTAGACGCGTGCAGACGCAATAGAATAACAACTAAGCGTATAGTTGCTCTTTTGAAGTGCTGAGAAGATGTACGGCCATCGATACGTCCTTTCTATCATTCTAGACGCTTGCAGACGCAATAGAGTCACAACTAAGCGTATATTTGCTCTTTGGAAGTGCTGAGACGATCTACGGCCATAGATACGTCCTTCTATCATTCTAGACGCGTGCAGACGCAATAGAGTCAGTAATAAGAGCATCTACGGCCACGATCTAGACTTACATTCGCTTTTTAAGTGCTGAGATCTATGTACGTCCTTTCTAGGCCATAGATTACGTCTCTTTCTATATTTAGACTCGTGCAGACGCAATAGAGATAACAACTAACGTATAGTTTGCTCTTTTGAAGTGCTGAGATGATGTACGGCCATCGATACGTCCTTTCTATCATTCTAGACGCGTGCAGACGCAATAGAGTCACAAGTAAACGTATATTTGCTCTTTGGAAGTGCTGAGACGATCTACGGCCATCGATACGTCCTTTTTATCATTCTAGACGTGCGCAGACGCGATAGAGCCACGAAAAGGGTTAAGCTCTTTTGAGCTCTGAGTTGAAGTGCTGAGTGAATGTGCGGTCATAGCTCACTTCAATCATTCTAGACGTGAGCAGACGCAATCGAGGCACAACAAAGCGTATAATTGCTCTTGCGAAGTGCTGAGGTCGAATACGGCCATGGATACGTCCGTTTGTCATTCTAGACGTGTCCAGACGCAATTGAGCCACAACAAAGCGTATATTACCTCTTTTGAAGTGCTGAGATGATGAAAGGTCCTAGTTATGTTCCTTTTCCAATTTTGACGTGCGCAGACGAAATAGAGCCACAACAAAGCTTACATTCGCTTTTTTGAGGTGCTGAGATAATGTACGGCCATAGATACGTCCTTTCTGTCATTATAGACATGCGCAGACGCAGTAGAGCCACAACAAAGCGTATATTAGCTCTTTTGAAGTGCTGAGATGATGTACGGTCATAGCTATGTCCCTTCAATCATTGTAAACGCGAGCAGACGCAAAAGTGTTACAACAAAGCGTATATTCACTTTTGTGAAGTGCTGAGATCATGCACGGCTATCGATACGTCCTTTCTATCATTCTAGACGTGCGCAGACGCAATAGGGCCACAACTAAGCCTTTATTCGCTCTGTTAGAGTGCTGAGATAATGTACGGCCATGGATACGTCCTTTCTATCATTCAAAACGTATGCAGACGCAATTGAGCCAAAACAAAGCGTATATTTGCTCTTTGAAAGTGCTGAGATGATGAAAGGTCATAGTTATGTCCCTTCTATCATTCTAGACGTGCGCAGACGAAATAGAGCATCAACGAAGCTTACATTCGCTTTTTGGGGGTGCTGGGATCATGTATGGCCATAGATTCGTCCTTTCTCAATATTCTAGACGTGCGCAGACGCGATACAGATACAAAAAACTGTTCATTAGCTCTTTTGAAGTGCTAAATTGATGTGCGGTCATAGCTATGTCACTTCTAACATTCTAGACGTGAGCAGACGCAATAGAGGCACAACAAAGCGTATAATTGCTCTTGCGAAGTGCTGAGGTCAAATACGGCCATAGATACGTACTTTCTGACATTCTAGACGTGCGCAGACGCAATAAGGTCACAACTAAGCTTCTTTTCGCTTTTATGAGGTGCTGAGATAATGTACGGCCATAGATCATCTTCCATTCTGGACGTCCGCAGAAGCAATGGAGCCACAACAGAGCGTATATTAGCTCTTTTGAGGTACTGAGATAATGTACGGCCATAGATACGTCCTTTCTTTCATTCTGGACGTCCTCAGAAGCAATGGAGCCACAACAGAGCGTATATTAGCTCTTTTGAAGTGCTGAGATGACGTACGGTCATAGATACGTCCTTTCTAGCATTTTAGACGTGCGCAGACGCAATTGAGCCACAACTAAGCGTATATTAGTTCTTTTGAAGTGCTGAGATGATGTACGGTCATGGCTATGTCCTTCAATCATTGTAAACGCGAGCAGACGCAAAAGTGTTACAACAAAGCGTATATTTGCTTTTGTGAAGTGCTAAGATTATGTACGGCTATTGACACGTTCTTTCTATTATTCTAGACGTGCGCAGACGCAATAAGTCCACAACTAAGCTTCTATTTGCTTTATTGAGGTGCTGAGATAATGTACGGCCATAGATACGTCCTTTCTTTCATTCCGAACGTCCGCAGAAGCAATAGAGCCACAGCAGAGCGTAAATAAGCTCTTTGAAGTGCTGAGATGACGTACGGTCATAGATACGTCCTTTCTATAATTCTAGACGTGCTTAGACGAAATAGAGCCAAAACTAAGCGTATATTCACTTTTGTGAAGTGCTGAGATCGTGCACGGCTATCGATACGTTTTTTCTATCATTCTAAACGTGCGCAGACGCAATAGAGCCACAACTAAGCTTCTTTTTGCTCTGTTAGAGTGCTGAATTAATGTACGGCAATGGATACGTCCTTTCTATCATTCTAAACGTATGCAGACGCAATTGAGCCAAAACAAAGCGTATATTAGCTCTTTTGAAGTGCTGAGATGATGAAAAGTCCTAGTTATGTCCCTTTTCCAATTTTGACGTGCGCAGACGAAATAGAGCCACGACAAAGCTTACATTCGCTTTTTTGAGGTGCTGAGATAATGTACGGCCATAGATACGTCCTTTCTATCATTATAGACGTGCACAGAAGCAATAGAGTTACAACAAAGCGTATATTAGCTCTTTTTAAGTGCTGGAATGATGTACAGTCATAGCTATGTTCCTTCTATCATTGTAGAAGCGAGCAGACGCAAAAGTGTTACAACAAAGCGTATATTCGCTCTTGTGAAGTGCTGAGACTATGTACGGCTATCGACACGTCCTTTCTGTTATTCAAGACGTGCGCAGACGCAATAGGGCCACAACTAAGCTTTTATTCGCTTTTTTGAGGTGCTGAGATAATGTACGGCCATAGATACGTCCCTTCTATCATTTTAGACGTGCGCAGACGCAATAGAGCCACAACAAAGCGTACATTAGCTATTTTTAAGTGCTGAGATGACGTACGGCCATAGATACGTCCTTTCTAGCATTCTAGACGTGCGCAGACGCAATTGAGCCACAACTAAGCGTATATTAGTTCTTTTGAAGTGCTGAGATGATGTACGGTCATAGCTATGTCCCTTCAATCATTGTAAACGCGAGCAGACGCAAAAGTGTTACAACAAAGCGTATATTTGCTTCTGTGAAGTGCTAAGATTATGTACGGCTATTGACACGTCCTTTCTATTATTCTAGACGTGCGCAGACGCAATAAGTCCACAACTAAGCTTCTATTTGCTTTATTGAGGTGCTGAGATAATGTACGGCCATAGATACGTCCTTTCTATCATTTTAGACGCGTGCAGACGCAATAGAATAACAACTAAGCCTATAGTTGCTCTTTTGAAGTGCTGAGATGATGTACGGCCATTGATACGTCCTTTCTATCATTCTAGACGCGTGCAGACGCAATAGTGTATCAACTAAACGTATATTTGCTCTTTGGAAGTGCTGAGACGATCTACGGCCATCGATACGTCCTTTTTATCATTCTAGACGTGCGCAGACGCGATAGAGCCACGAAAAGGGTTCATTAGCTCTTTTGAAGTGCTGAGTTAATGTGCGGTCATAGCTATGTCACTTCAATCATTCTAGACGTGAGCAGACGCAATCGAGGCACAACAAAGCGTATAATTGCTCTTGCGAAGTGCTGAGGTCGAATACGGCGATGGATACGTCCTTTTGTCATTCTAGACGTGTCCAGACGCAATTGAGCCACAACAAAGCGTATATTACCTCTTTTAAGTGCTGAGATGATGAAAGGTCCTAGTTATGTTCCTTTTCCAATTTGACGTGCGCAGACGAAATAGAGCCACGACAAAGCTTACATTCGCTTTTTTGAGGTGCTGAGATAATGTACGGCCATAGATACGTCCTTTCTATCATTATAGACGTGCACAGAAGCAATAGAGTTACAACAAAGCGTATATTAGCTCTTTTAAAGTGCTGGAATGATGTACAGTCATAGCTATGTTCCTTCTATCATTGTAGAAGCGAGCAGACGCAAAAGTGTTACAACAAAGCGTATATTCGCTCTTGTGAAGTGCTGAGACTATGTACGGCTATCGACACGTCCTTTCTGTTATTCAAGACGTGCGCAGACGCAATAGGGCCACAACTAAGCTTTTATTCGCTTTTTTGAGGTGCTGAGATAATGTACGGCCATAGATACGTCCCTTCTATCATTTTAGACGTGCGCAGACGCAATAGAGCCACAACAAAGCGTACATTAGCTATTTTGAAGTGCTGAGATGACGTACGGCCATAGATACGTCCTTTCTAGCATTCTAGACGTGCGCAGACGCAATTGAGCCACAACTAAGCGTATATTAGTTCTTTTGAAGTGCTGAGATGATGTACGGTCATAGCTATGTCCCTTCAATCATTGTAAACGCGAGCAGACGCAAAAGTGTTACAACAAAGCGTATATTTGCTTTTGTGAAGTGCTAAGATTATGTACGGCTATTGACACGTCCTTTCTATTATTCTAGACGTGCGCAGACGCAATAAGTCCACAACTAAGCTTCTATTTGCTTTATTGAGGTGCTGAGATAATGTACGGCCATAGATACGTCCTTTCTATCATTCTAGACGCGTGCAGACGCAATAGAATAACAACTAAGCCTATAGTTGCTCTTTTGAAGTGCTGAGATGATGTACGGCCATCGATACGTCCTTTCTATCATTCTAGACGCGTGCAGACGCAATAGAGTATCAACTAAACGTATATTTGCTCTTTGGAAGTGCTGAGACGATCTACGGCCATAGATACGTCCTTTTTATCATTCTAGACGCGTGCAGACGCGATAGAGCCACGAAAAGGGTTCATTAGCTCTTTTGAAGTGCTGAGTTAATGTGCGGTCATAGCTATGTCACTTCAATCATTCTAGACGTGAGCAGACGCAATCGAGGCACAACAAAGCGTATAATTGCTCTTGCGAAGTGCTGAGGTCGAATACGGCCATGGATACGTCCTTTTGTCATTCTAGACGTGCGCAGACGCAATAAGGCCACAACTAAGCTTCTTTTCGCTTTTATGAGGTGCTGAGATAATGTACGGCCATAGATCATCTTCCATTCTGGACGTCCGCAGAAGCAATGGAGCCACAACAGAGCGTATATTAGCTCTTTTGAGGTACTGAGATAATGTACGGCCATAGATACGTCCTTTCTTTCATTCTGGACGTCCTCAGAAGCAATGGAGCCACAACAGAGCGTATATTAGCTCTTTTGAAGTGCTGAGATGACGTACGGTCATAGATACGTCCTTTCTAGCATTTTAGACGTGCGCAGACGCAATTGAGCCACAACTAAGCGTATATTAGTTCTTTTGAAGTGCTGAGATGATGTACGGTCATGGCTATGTCCCTTCAATCATTGTAAACGCGAGCAGACGCAAAAGTGTTACAACAAAGCGTATATTTGCTTTTGTGAAGTGCTAAGATTATGTACGGCTATTGACACGTTCTTTCTATTATTCTAGACGTGCGCAGACGCAATAAGTCCACAACTAAGCTTCTATTTGCTTTATTGAGGTGCTGAGATAATGTACGGCCATAGATACGTCCTTTCTTTCATTCCGAACGTCCGCAGAAGCAATAGAGCCACAGCAGAGCGTAAATAAGCTCTTTGAAGTGCTGAGATGACGTACGGTCATAGATACGTCCTTTCTATAATTCTAGACGTGCTTAGACGAAATAGAGCCAAAACTAAGCGTATATTCACTTTTGTGAAGTGCTGAGATCGTGCACGGCTATCGATACGTTTTTTCTATCATTCTAGACGTGCGCAGACGCAATAGAGCCACAACTAAGCTTCTATTTGCTCTGTTAGAGTGCTGAATTAATGTACGGCAATGGATACGTCCTTTCTATCATTCTAAACGTATGCAGACGCAATTGAGCCAAAACAAAGCGTATATTAGCTCTTTTGATGTGCTGAGATGATGAAAGGTCCTAGTTATGTCCCTTTTCCAATTTGACGTGCGCAGACGAAATAGAGCCACGACAAAGCTTACATTCGCTTTTTTGAGGTGCTGAGATAATGTACGGCCATAGATACGTCCTTTCTATCATTATAGACGTGCACAGAAGCAATAGAGTTACAACAAAGCGTATATTAGCTCTTTTAAAGTGCTGGAATGATGTACAGTCATAGCTATGTTCCTTCTATCATTGTAGAAGCGAGCAGACGCAAAAGTGTTGCAACAAAGCGTATATTCGCTTTTGTGAAGTGCTGAGACTATGTACGGCTATCGACACGTCCTTTCTGTTATTCAAGACGTGCGCAGACGCAATAGGGCCACAACTAAGCTTTTATTCGCTTTTTTGAGGTGCTGAGATAATGTACGGCCATAGATACGTCCCTTCTATCATTTTAGACGTGCGCAGACGCAGTAGAGCCACAACAAAGCGTATATTAGCTCTTTTGAAGTGCTGAGATGACGTACGGTCATAGATACGTCCTTTCTAGCATTCTAGACGTGCGCAGACGCAATAAGGCCACAACTAAGCTTCTTTTCGCTTTTATGAGGTGCTGAGATAATGTACGGCCATAGATCATCTTCCATTCTGGACGTCCGCAGAAGCAATGGAGCCACAACAGAGCGTATATTAGCTCTTTTGAGGTACTGAGATAATGTACGGCCATAGATACGTCCTTTCTTTCATTCTGGACGTCCTCAGAAGCAATGGAGCCACAACAGAGCGTATATTAGCTCTTTTGAAGTGCTGAGATGACGTACGGTCATAGATACGTCCTTTCTAGCATTTTAGACGTGCGCAGATGCAATTGAGCCACAACTAAGCGTATATTAGTTCTTTTGAAGTGCTGAGATGATGTACGGTCATGGCTATGTCCCTTCAATCATTGTAAACGCGAGCAGACGCAAAAGTGTTACAACAAAGCGTATATTTGCTTTTGTGAAGTGCTAAGATTATGTACGGCTATTGACACGTTCTTTCTATTATTCTAGACGTGCGCAGACGCAATAAGTCCACAACTAAGCTTCTATTTGCTTTATTGAGGTGCTGAGATAATGTACGGCCATAGATACGTCCTTTCTTTCATTCCGAACGTCCGCAGAAGCAATAGAGCCACAGCAGAGCGTAAATAAGCTCTTTGAAGTGCTGAGATGACGTACGGTCATAGATACGTCCTTTCTATAATTCTAGACGTGCTTAGACGAAATAGAGCCAAAACTAAGCGTATATTCACTTTTGTGAAGTGCTGAGATCGTGCACGGCTATCGATACGTTTTTTCTATCATTCTAGACGTGCGCAGACGCAATAGAGCCACAACTAAGCTTCTATTTGCTCTGTTAGAGTGCTGAATTAATGTACGGCAATGGATACGTCCTTTCTATCATTCTAAACGTATGCAGACGCAATTGAGCCAAAACAAAGCGTATATTAGGTCTTTTGATGTGCTGAGATGATGAAAGGTCCTAGTTATGTCCCTTTTCCAATTTGACGTGCGCAGACGAAATAGAGCCACGACAAAGCTTACATTCGCTTTTTTGAGGTGCTGAGATAATGTACGGCCATAGATACGTCCTTTCTATCATTATAGACGTGCACAGAAGCAATAGAGTTACAACAAAGCGTATATTAGCTCTATTAAAGTGCTGGAATGATGTACAGTCATAGCTATGTTCCTTCTATCATTGTAGAAGCGAGCAGACGCAAAAGTGTTACAACAAAGCGTATATTCGCTTTTGTGAAGTGCTGAGACTATGTACGGCTATCGACACGTCCTTTCTGTTATTCAAGACGTGCGCAGACGCAATAGGGCCACAACTAAGCTTTTATTCGCTTTTTTGAGGTGCTGAGATAATGTACGGCCATAGATACGTCCCTTCTATCATTTTAGACGTGCGCAGACGCAGTAGAGCCACAACAAAGCGTATATTAGCTCTTTTGAAGTGCTGAGATGACGTACGGTCATAGATACGTCCTTTCTAGTATTCTAGACGTGCGCAGACGCAATTGAGCCACAACTAAGCGTATATTAGTTCTTTTGAAGTGCTGAGATGATGTACGGTCATAGCTATGTCCCTTCAATCATTGTAAACGCGAGCAGACGCAAAAGTGTTACAACAAAGCGTATATTTGCTTTTGTGAAGTGCTAAGATTATGTACGGCTATTGACACGTCCTTTCTATTATTCTAGACGTGCGCAGACGCAATAAGTCCACAACTAAGCTTCTATTTGCTTTATTGAGGTGCTGAGATAATGTACGGCCATAGATACGTCCTTTCTATCATTTTAGACGCGTGCAGACGCAATAGAATAACAACTAAGCCTATAGTTGCTCTTTTGAAGTGCTGAGATGATGTACGGCCATCGATACGTCCTTTCTATCATTCTAGACGCGTGCAGACGCAATAGTGTATCAACTAAACGTATATTTGCTCTTTGGAAGTGCTGAGACGATCTAGGGCCATCGATACGTCCTTTTTATCATTCTAGACGTGCGCAGACGCGATAGAGCCACGAAAAGGGTTCATTAGCTCTTTTGAAGTGCTGAGTTAATGTGCGGTCATAGCTATGTCACTTCAATCATTCTAGACGTGAGCAGACGCAATCGAGGCACAACAAAGCGTATAATTGCTCTTGCGAAGTGCTGAGGTCAAATACGGCCATAGATACGTACTTTCTGACATTCTAGACGTGCGCAGACGCAATAAGGCCACAACTAAGCTTCTTTTCGCTTTTATGAGGTGCTGAGATAATGTACGGCCATAGATCATCTTCCATTCTGGACGTCCGCAGAAGCAATGGAGCCACAACAGAGCGTATATTAGCTCTTTTGAGGTACTGAGATAATGTACGGCCATAGATACGTCCTTTCTTTCATTCTGGACGTCCTCAGAAGCAATGGAGCCACAACAGAGCGTATATTAGCTCTTTTGAAGTGCTGAGATGACGTACGGTCATAGATACGTCCTTTCTAGCATTTTAGACGTGCGCAGACGCAATTGAGCCACAACTAAGCGTATATTAGTTCTTTTGAAGTGCTGAGATGATGTACGGTCATGGCTATGTCCCTTCAATCATTGTAAACGCGAGCAGACGCAAAAGTGTTACAACAAAGCGTATATTTGCTTTTGTGAAGTGCTAAGATTATGTACGGCTATTGACACGTTCTTTCTATTATTCTAGACGTGCGCAGACGCAATAAGTCCACAACTAAGCTTCTATTTGCTTTATTGAGGTGCTGAGATAATGTACGGCCATAGATACGTCCTTTCTTTCATTCCGAACGTCCGCAGAAGCAATAGAGCCACAGCAGAGCGTAAATAAGCTCTTTGAAGTGCTGAGATGACGTACGGTCATAGATACGTCCTTTCTATAATTCTAGACGTGCTTAGACGAAATAGAGCCAAAACTAAGCGTATATTCACTTTTGTGAAGTGCTGAGATCGTGCACGGCTATCGATACGTTTTTTCTATCATTCTAGACGTGCGCAGACGCAATAGAGCCACAACTAAGCTTCTATTTGCTCTGTTAGAGTGCTGAATTAATGTACGGCAATGGATACGTCCTTTCTATCATTCTAAACGTATGCAGACGCAATTGAGCCAAAACAAAGCGTATATTAGCTCTTTTGATGTGCTGAGATGATGAAAGGTCCTAGTTATGTCCCTTTTCCAATTTGACGTGCGCAGACGAAATAGAGCCACGACAAAGCTTACATTCGCTTTTTTGAGGTGCTGAGATAATGTACGGCCATAGATACGTCCTTTCTATCATTATAGACGTGCACAGAAGCAATAGAGTTACAACAAAGCGTATATTAGCTCTTTTAAAGTGCTGGAATGATGTACAGTCATAGCTATGTTCCTTCTATCATTGTAGAAGCGAGCAGACGCAAAAGTGTTACAACAAAGCGTATATTCGCTTTTGTGAAGTGCTGAGACTATGTACGGCTATCGACACGTCCTTTCTGTTATTCAAGACGTGCGCAGACGCAATAGGGCCACAACTAAGCTTTTATTCGCTTTTTTGAGGTGCTGAGATAATGTACGGCCATAGATACGTCCCTTCTATCATTTTAGACGTGCGCAGACGCAGTAGAGCCACAACAAAGCGTATATTAGCTCTTTTGAAGTGCTGAGATGACGTACGGTCATAGATACGTCCTTTCTAGTATTCTAGACGTGCGCAGACGCAATTGAGCCACAACTAAGCGTATATTAGTTCTTTTGAAGTGCTGAGATGATGTACGGTCATAGCTATGTCCCTTCAATCATTGTAAACGCGAGCAGACGCAAAAGTGTTACAACAAAGCGTATATTTGCTTTTGTGAAGTGCTAAGATTATGTACGGCTATTGACACGTCCTTTCTATTATTCTAGACGTGCGCAGACGCAATAAGTCCACAACTAAGCTTCTATTTGCTTTATTGAGGTGCTGAGATAATGTACGGCCATAGATACGTCCTTTCTATCATTTTAGACGCGTGCAGACGCAATAGAATAACAACTAAGCCTATAGTTGCTCTTTTGAAGTGCTGAGATGATGTACGGCCATCGATACGTCCTTTCTATCATTCTAGACGCGTGCAGACGCAATAGTGTATCAACTAAACGTATATTTGCTCTTTGGAAGTGCTGAGACGATCTAGGGCCATCGATACGTCCTTTTTATCATTCTAGACGTGCGCAGACGCGATAGAGCCACGAAAAGGGTTCATTAGCTCTTTTGAAGTGCTGAGTTAATGTGCGGTCATAGCTATGTCACTTCAATCATTCTAGACGTGAGCAGACGCAATCGAGGCACAACAAAGCGTATAATTGCTCTTGCGAAGTGCTGAGGTCAAATACGGCCATAGATACGTACTTTCTGACATTCTAGACGTGCGCAGACGCAATAAGGCCACAACTAAGCTTCTTTTCGCTTTTATGAGGTGCTGAGATAATGTACGGCCATAGATCATCTTCCATTCTGGACGTCCGCAGAAGCAATGGAGCCACAACAGAGCGTATATTAGCTCTTTTGAGGTACTGAGATAATGTACGGCCATAGATACGTCCTTTCTTTCATTCTGGACGTCCTCAGAAGCAATGGAGCCACAACAGAGCGTATATTAGCTCTTTTGAAGTGCTGAGATGACGTACGGTCATAGATACGTCCTTTCTAGCATTTTAGACGTGCGCAGACGCAATTGAGCCACAACTAAGCGTATATTAGTTCTTTTGAAGTGCTGAGATGATGTACGGTCATGGCTATGTCCCTTCAATCATTGTAAACGCGAGCAGACGCAAAAGTGTTACAACAAAGCGTATATTTGCTTTTGTGAAGTGCTAAGATTATGTACGGCTATTGACACGTTCTTTCTATTATTCTAGACGTGCGCAGACGCAATAAGTCCACAACTAAGCTTCTATTTGCTTTATTGAGGTGCTGAGATAATGTACGGCCATAGATACGTCCTTTCTTTCATTCCGAACGTCCGCAGAAGCAATAGAGCCACAGCAGAGCGTAAATAAGCTCTTTGAAGTGCTGAGATGACGTACGGTCATAGATACGTCCTTTCTATAATTCTAGACGTGCTTAGACGAAATAGAGCCAAAACTAAGCGTATATTCACTTTTGTGAAGTGCTGAGATCGTGCACGGCTATCGATACGTTTTTTCTATCATTCTAGACGTGCGCAGACGCAATAGAGCCACAACTAAGCTTCTATTTGCTCTGTTAGAGTGCTGAATTAATGTACGGCAATGGATACGTCCTTTCTATCATTCTAAACGTATGCAGACGCAATTGAGCCAAAACAAAGCGTATATTAGGTCTTTTGATGTGCTGAGATGATGAAAGGTCCTAGTTATGTCCCTTTTCCAATTTGACGTGCGCAGACGAAATAGAGCCACGACAAAGCTTACATTCGCTTTTTTGAGGTGCTGAGATAATGTACGGCCATAGATACGTCCTTTCTATCATTATAGACGTGCACAGAAGCAATAGAGTTACAACAAAGCGTATATTAGCTCTTTTAAAGTGCTGGAATGATGTACAGTCATAGCTATGTTCCTTCTATCATTGTAGAAGCGAGCAGACGCAAAAGTGTTACAACAAAGCGTATATTCGCTTTTGTGAAGTGCTAAGATTATGTACGGCTATTGACACGTCCTTTCTATTATTCTAGACGTGCGCAGACGCAATAAGTCCACAACTAAGCTCCTATTTGCTTTATTGAGGTGCTGAGATAATGTACGGCCATAGATACGTCCTTTCTTTCATTCTGGACGTCCTCAGAAGCAATGGAGCCACAACAGAGCGTATATTAGCTCTTTTAAAGTGCTGAGATGACGAACGGCCATAGATACGTCCTTTCTAGCATTCTAGACGTGCGCAGACGCAATAGGGCCACAACTAAGCGTATATTAGTTCTTTTGAAGTGCTGAGATAATGTACGGCCATAGATACATCCTTTCTATCATTCTAGACGTGCGCAGACGCAATAGAGCCACAACAAAGCGTATTTTAGCTCTTTTGAAGTGGTTAGATGATGTACGGCCATAGATACGTCCTTTCTATCATTCTAGACGTGCGCAGACGCAATAGAGTAATCACTAAGCGTATATTCGCTTTTTTGAAGTGCTGAGATAATGTACGGCCAAAGATACGTCCTTTCTATCATTCTAGACGTGCGCGGACGCAATACAGCCACAACAAAGCGTACATTTCCGCTTTTGAAGTGCTGAGATGATGTACGGCTAT
Source organism: Plasmopara viticola (assembly GCA_001695595.3). Lineage (NCBI taxonomy): Eukaryota > Oomycota > Peronosporomycetes > Peronosporales > Peronosporaceae > Plasmopara > Plasmopara viticola. Next base: position 94,381 of record MBPM02000092.1, read on the forward strand.
CGATACGTCCTTTCTATCATTCTAGACGTGTGCAGACGCAATTGAGCCACAACAAAGCGTAGATTAGCTCTTTTGAAGATCTGAGATGATGTACGGTTATAGCTATGTCCCTTCTTTCATCTAGCTGTTAGCAGACGCAAAAGAGTCACAACTAAGGTTACATTCGATCTTTTGAAGTGCTGAGATAATGTACGGCCATAGATACGTTCTTTCTATCAATCTAGACGTGCGCACACGCAATAGATCCACAACAAAAAGTTTTTTTGCTATTGTGAAGTGCTGAGATCGTTTCGACCATGGATGCGTCATTTCTATCATTTTAAACGTGCGCAGACGCAATAGAGCCACAACTAAGCTTCCATTCGCTTTTTTAGAGTGCTGAGGTAATTTACAGCCATAGAGACGTCCTTTCTATCATTCTAGACGTGCGCAGACGCAATAGAGCCACAAACAAGTGTATAATCGATCTTGTGAAGTGCTGAGATCAAATACGGCTATCGATACGCCCTTTCTTTCATTCTAGACGTGCGCAGACGCAGTAGAGCCACAACTAAGCTTATACTCGCTTTTTTGAAGTGCTGAGATAGTGTACAGCCATGGATACGTCCGTTCTATCATTCTAGACGTGCGCAGATGCAATAGAGTCAAAACCAAGCGTATATTAGCTCTTTTAAAGTGCTGATATGATTTAGGGTCATAGCTCTGTCCCTCCTATCATTCTATACGTGAGCAGACACGATAGAGGAACACGTAAGAATGTAATCGCTCTTGTAAAGTGCTGAGATCAAACACGGCTATCGACCCGTCATTTCTATCATTCAAGACGTGAGCAGACACAATAGAGCCACGACTAAGCTTACATTCGCTTTTTTGAAGTCCTAAGATAATATACGGCCATAGATATGTCCTTTCTATCATTCTAAACGTGCGCAGACGCAATAGAGCCACAACAAAGCGTATATTAGCTCTTTTGAAGTGCTGAGATGATGTACGGTCCTAGCTATGTCCCTTCTATCATTCTAGACATGGTCAGACGCAATCGTGTCACAACTAAGCGTAAATCGAACTTTTGAAGTCTGAGATCAAACACGGCTATCGATACATCTTTTCTATCATTCTAGACGTTCGCAGATGCGATAAAGCCACAACTAAGCTTACATTCGCTTTTTTGAATGCTGAGATGATGTACGGTTATTGCTTTGCCGTTTCATTCAATTTAGACGTGACCAGACGCAATACAGTCACAACTAAGCGTGTATTCGCTTTATAGATGTTCTGAGATGATGTACGGCTATCTATACGTCCATTCTATCATTCTAGACGTTTGCAGACGCGAAAGAGCCACAACAAAATATACATTCGATCTTTTGAAGTGCTGGGATAATCTACAGCCATAGATACGTCCTTTCTATCATTCTAGACGTTCGCAGACGCAGTAGAGCCATAAATAAGCGTATATTCGCTCTTTTGAAGTGCTGAGATGATGTACGGCTATCGATACGTCGTTTCTATCATTCAAAACGTGCGCAGCCGCAATAGAGCCACAACTAAGCTTGTTTTCGTTCTTTAGAAGTGCTGAGATAATGTACAGCCATAGATACGTCCTTTCTACCATTCTAGACGTGCGCAGACGCAATAGAGTCACAATAAAGCTTACATTCGATCTTTTGAAGTGCTGAGATGATGTACGGCCATAGATACGTCCTTTCTATCATTCTAAACGTGCGCAGACGCAATAGAGCCACAACTAAGCGTATATTAGCTCTTTTGAAGTGCTGTGATGATGTACGGTCATACCTATGTCCCTTCTATCATTCAAGACGTGGTCAGACGCAATCGTGTCACAACTAAGCGTAAAATCGAACTTGTAAAGTGCTGAGATCAAACACGGCTATCGATACATCCTTTCTATCATTCTAGATGTTCGCAGATGCGATAGAGCCACAACTAAGCTTACATTCGCTTTTTTGAAGTTCTAAGATAATGTACGGCCATAGATACGTCCTTTCTATCACTCTAGACGTGCGCAGACGCAATAGAGCCACAACAAATCGTAATTAGCTCTTTCAAAGTGCTGAGATGATGTAGGGTCATAGCTATGTCCCTTCTTTAATTCTAGACGCGTGCAGACGCAATAGAGTCACAACTAAGCGTATAATCGCTCTTGTTAAGTGCTTAGATCAAACACGGCTATCGATACGTCTTTTCTATCATTCTAGACGTGCGCAGACGCAATAGATCCACAACAAGGCTTACATTCGTTTTCTTGAAGTGCTGAGATAGTGTGCGGCCATAGATACGTCCTTCCTTTCATTCTAGACGTGCGCTAACGCAATAGAGCCACAACAAATCGTAATTAGCTCTTTCAAAGTGCTGAGATGATGTAGGGTCATGGCTATGTCCCTTCTATCATTCTATTCGTGAGCAGACGAGATAGAGACACAAGTAAGCGTATAATCGCTCTTGTGAAGTGCTGAGATCATGTAAGGCTATCGATACGTCCTTTCTATCATTCCAGACGTTCGCAGATGCGATAGAGCCACAACTAAGATTACATTCGCTTTTTTGAAGTCCTAAGAAAATGTACGGCCATAGATACGTCCTTTCTATCATTCTAGACGTGCAAGGACGAAAGAGAGTCAAAGTAAAGCGTATATTTGCTCTTTTAAAGTGCTGAGATGATGTACGGTCATAGCTATGTCCCTTCTTTCATTCTAGACGTGGTCAGACGCAATCTTGTCACACCTATGCGTAATATCGCACTTGTAAAGTGCTGAGATCAAACACTGCTATCGATACGTCCTTTCTATCTTTCTAGACGTGCGCAGACGCAATAGAACCACAACTAAGCTTGCATTCGTTTTTTTGAAGTGCTGAGATAGTGTACGGCCATAAATACGTCCTTTCTATCACTCTAGACGTGCGCAGACGCAATAGAGCCACAACAAACGGTATATTAGCTCCTTTATAGTGCTGAGATGATGTAGGGTCATAGCTATGTCCCTTCTATCATTCTAGACGCGTGCAGACGCAATAGAGTCACAACTAAGCGTATGGTTGCTCTTTTGAAGTGCTGTGATGATGTACGGTCATACCTATGTCCATTCTTTCATTCAAGACGTGGTCAGACGCAATCGTGTCACAACTAAGCGTAAAATCGAACTTGTAAAGTGCTGAGATCAAACACGGTTATCGATACGTCCTTCCTATCATTCTAGACGTGCGCAGACGCAATTGAACCACAATTAAGCTTACATTCGTTTTTTTGAAGTGCTGAGATCATGTACAGCCAAAGATACGTCCTTTCATTCTTTCTAGACGTCTGCAGACGCAATAGAGCCACAACAAAGCGTATATTTGCCTTTTGAAGTGCTGAGATGATGTACGGTCATAGCTTTGTCTTTTATATCAATCCAGACGTAAACAGACGCAATAGAGTCACAACTAAGCGTATAATCGCTCTTGTGAAGTGCTGAGATCAAATACGGCTATCGATACATCGTTTCTATTATTTTAGCGTGCCCAGACACAGTAGAGCCACAACTAAGCTTTCGTTCGCTTTTTTAGAGTGCTCAGATAATGTACAGCCATAGATTCGTTTTTTCAATCATTCTAGACGTGCGCAGACGCAATAGCGTCACAACTTAGTGTATATTCGCTTTTTGCAGTGCTGAGATAATTTACGGCGATAGATACGTCCTTCCTTTCATTCTAGACGTGCGCGGACGGAATAGAGCCACAGCAAAGCGTATATTGGCTCTTTTGAAGTTCTGAGATAATGTAAGGCTATCGATGGGTCTTTTCTATCACTCCAGACAAGAGCAGACGAAATAGAGCCAAAACGAAGCTTACATTCACTCTTTTGAAGTGCTGAGATGATGTACGGGCATAACTATGTCCCTTCCATCATTCTAGACGTGAACAGACACATTAGAGTCGCAACTAAGCGTATATTTGCTTGTGTGAAGTGCTGAGATCATTTTCGGCTATCGTTACGTCCTGTCTATCATTCTAGACGTGGGTAGACGCAATAGGGCCAGAATTAAGGTTTCAATTGCTCTTTTAAATTGCTGAGAAAATGTACGGCCATAGATACGTCCTTTCTATCATTCTAGACGTGCGCAAACAAAATAGAGACACAACAGAGCATATATTCGCTCTTGTGAAGTGCTGAGATCATGTCCGGCCATCGATACGTCCTTTCTATCATTCTAGACGTGTGCAGACGCAATAGAGTCACAACAAAGCGTACATTGCTGTTTTGAAGTGCTGAGATGATGTTTGGTCATAGCTATGTCCCTTCTATCATTCTACATATGAGCAAACGCAATAGAGTCACAACTAAGCGTATATTAGCTCTTTCGAAGTGCTGGATTGTCATATGGTCATAGCTATGTCCCTTCTATCATTCTAGACATGAGCAGACGCAATAAAGTCTAACTAAGCGTATTATCGCTCTAAAGAAGTGCTGAGATTGTAGACGTGCGCAGACGCAATGGGGCCACAACTAAGCCTTCACTCGCTTATATAGAGTGCTGAGGTAATTTTCAGCCATAGATACGTCCTTTCTACCATTCTAGACGCGCGCAGACGAAATAGAGCCACAACAAAGCGTATTTTCGCTATTGTGAAGTGTTGAGATGATGTTCGGTCAGAGCTATGTCCTTTCTATCATTCTAGACGTGCGCGGACGCAATAGATCAACAACTAAGTGTATATTCGCACTTGTGAAGTGCTGAAATCATGTACGGCTATGGATACGTCTTTTTTATTGTTCCAGACGTGAGAAGACGCAATAGAGTCACAACTAAGCGCATAATCTCTCGTGTGAAGTGCTGCGATCGAACACGGCTTTTGATACGTCCTTTGTAACAATTTAAACGTGAGCAGACACCATAGAGCCTCATCTAAGCGTATATTCGCTCTTGTGAAGTGCTGAGATCGAATACGGCTATCGATACGTCCCTTCTATCGTTCTAGACGTAAGCAGACAAAATAGAGTCACAACTAAGCGTATAATCGCCTTTGTGAAGTGCTGAGATCGAATACGGCTATCGATACGTCCTTTCTATCTTTCTAGACGTCCGCAGACGCAATACAGCCACAACAAAGCCTTTGTTTGCTCTTTTGAAGTGCTGAGATGATGTACGGTCATAGATATGCCCCTTCTATCGTTCAAGACGTGCGCAGACAGGTTAGAGTCACAACTAAGCGTATAATCGCTCTTGTGAAGTGCTGATATCATGTACGGCTATCGATAGGTCCATTGTATCATTCTAGACGTGCGCGGATGCAATAGAGTGGCAAGGAAGCGTATATTCGCTCATGTGAAAATCTGAGATCAATTACGGCAATGAATACGTCTTTTCTATCAGTCTTGACGTGCGCAGACACAATAGAGCCACAACAAAGCTTACATTCGCTCTTTCGAAGTACTGAGATGATTGACAGCCATAGATACGTCCTTTCTATCATTCTAGACGTGGGCAGACGCAAAAGAGCAACAACTAAGCGTATATTCGCTTTTTTGAAGTGCTGAGATAATGGACGGCCATAGATACATACTTTCTATCATTCTAGACGTGCGTAGACGCAATTGAGCCACAACTAAGCTTCCATTTGCTCTTAAAGAGTGCTGAGATGATGTACGGCTATCGATACGTCCATTCCATTTTTCTAGACGTGCGCAGACACACAAGAGCCAGAACAAAGCTTACATTCTCTCTTTTGAAGTGCTGGGATCATATACAGCCATAGATACGTCCTTTCCATCATTCTAGACGTGCGCAGACGCAACAGAGCCACAACAAAGCTTCCATTCGCTCATTTGAAGTGCTGGGATATTTTACAGCTATGGATACGTCCATTTTGTCATTCTAGACGTTCGCAGACGCAATAGAGCCACAACTAAGCTTCCATTCGCGCTATTAGAGTGCTGAGATAATGTACAGCCATAGATACGTCCTTTGTATGATTCTAGAGTTTTGCAGACGCAATAGGACCACAATTAAGTTTCCATTCGCTTTTAATAGTGCTGAGATACTGTACGGCCAAAGATACGTCCTTTCTATCATTCTAGACGTGCTCAGACGCATTAAAGCCACAACAAAGCTTACATTCGCTCTTTTAAAGTGCAGCCAAAGATACGTCTTTTCTATCATTCCAGACGAGCGCAAACGAAATAGAGACACAACAAAGCGTATATTCGCTCTTTTGAAGTCTGGGATAATCTAAAGCTATAGATACGCCCTTTCTATTAATCTAGACGTTCACAGACGCAATAGGGCCACAACAAAGCGCTTATTAGCTCTTTTAAAGTGCTGAGATAATGTACGGCCATAGATACGTTCTTTCTACCATTCTAGACGTGGTCTGACGCATTAGAGCCACAACAAAGCTTACATTCGCTCTTTTTAGTGCTGAGATAAATTACAGCCAAGGATACGCCCTTTCTATCATTCTAGACGTGCGCAAACGAAACAGAGCCACAACAAAGCGTATATTCGCTTTTTTGAATCGCTGAGATGATGTACGGCCATTTATACGTCCTTTCTAACATTCTAGACGTGCGCAGACGAAACAGAGCCACAACAAAGCGTATATTCGCTCTTGTGAATCGCTGAGATGATGTACGGCCATAGATACGTCCTTTTGTATCAGTTTAGACGTGCGCAGACGCAATAGAGTCACAACTAAGCGTAGATTAGCTCTTTTGAAGTGCTGAAGTGATGTTCGGGCATAGCTATGTCCCTTCTATTATTCTAGACGTGCGCAGACGCGATAGAGTCACAACTAAGCTTGCATTCGCTTATTTAGAGTGCTGAGATAATGTACGGCTATCGATACGTCCATTTCATTATTCTAATCGTGCGCAGACGCAATAGAGTCACAACTCAGCGTATATTAGATCTTTGAAGTGCTGAGATGATGTACGGTCATAGCTATGTCCCTTCTATAATTCTAGACGTGAGCAGACGCAATATAGTCACAGCTTAGCGTATAATCGATCTTGTGAAGTGCTGAGATCAAATACGGCTATCGATACGTCCTTTCTATCGTTCTAGACATGCGCAGACGCAAAAGAGCTACATCTAAACTAAAAATTTCTTTTGTGAAAAGCTAAGATAATGTACGGCCATCGATACGTCATTTCTATTATTCTAGACGTGCGTAGACGCAACAGGGCCACAAATAATCGTATATCCGCGATTGTAAAGTGCTGAGATGATGTACGGCCATCGATACGTTGTTTCTTTCATTCTTGACGTGCGCAGACGCAAAAGAGCCAAAATAAAGCGAATATTCGCTCTTGTGAAGTGCTGGGATGATGTACGGCCAAATATACGTCTTTTATATCCTTCTAGATGTGCGCAGACGCAATAGGACCACAACTAAGCGTATATTTGCTGTTTTGAAGTGCTGGGATGATGTACGGCCATCAATACGTCCTTTTTATCGTTAAAGACGAGCTGAGATGCAATAGATCCACAATTAAAGGTATATTTGCAGTTTTAAAGTGCCGGGATGATTTACGGCCAAAGATACGTCTTTTCTATCATTCTAGACGTGCGCAGACGCAATAGGGCCACAAGAAAGCGTATATTCGCTCTTGTGAAAAGCTGAGATGATGTACGACCATAGCTATATCCCTTCTATCCCTCTAGACGTGAGCAGATGCAAAAGCATCACAACTAAGCGTATATTCGCTCTTGTGAATTGCTGAGACGATGTACGGTCACAGATATGTCCTTCCTATCGTTTTGGACGTGCGCAGACGCAATAGTGCTACAACCAAACTTACATTCGCTTTTGTGAGTGTTGAGATATTGTACGGCCATAGATACGTCTTTTGTATCATTCTAGACGTGCGTAGACGCAACAGGGTCACAAATACGCGTATATTCGCTCAAATGAAGTGCTGAGATTATGTAGGGCCATGGATACGCCGTTTCTATCATTCTAGACGTGCGCAAACGCAATAGTGTCACAACAAAGCTTACATTCGCACGTTTGAAGTGCTGCGATAATGTACGGCCATAGATACGTCTTTTCTATCATTCTAGACGTACGCAGTCGCAAAAGAGCCACAAAAAGCGTATATTCGCTGTTTTGAAGTGCTGAGATGATAAGGCCATGGATATGTCATCTCTTTTATTCTAGACGTGTGCAGACGCAATAAAGCCAATACTAAGCTTACATTCGCTTTTTTGCAGTGCTTATATAAACGGCCATAAATACGTTCTATCTATCATTCTAGACGTACCAGGACGCAATAAAGCCACAACAAAGCGTGTATTGGCTCTTTTGAAGTGCTGAGATAATATACGGCAATGGATACGTCCTTTCTATCATTCAAGACGTCCGCAGACGCAAACGAGCCACAACAAAGCTTACGTCGCTCTGTTGAAGCGCTGAGATCATTACGACCATCCTTTCTATCATTCTAAACGTGCGCAGATGGAATAGAGCCGCAACAAAGCGTATATTCGCTCTTGTGAAGGGTGAGATGATGTACGGCCATGGATACGTCCTTTCAATCATTTAAGACGTGCGCAGACGCGATAGAGCCACAACGAAGCGTATATTCGCACTTGTTGAGTTCTGAGATGATGTACGGCCATAGATACGCCCGGTCTATCATTCTAGACGTGCGCAGACACAATCGAGCCACAATACAGCTTATGTTCGCTGTATAAAAGTGCTGGGATGATGTACGGCCATGAATACGTTTTTTCTCTCCTTCTAGACGTGCGCAGACGCAATAGAGCCACAACTAAGCTTACATTTCCTTTTTCGAAGTGCAAAGATAATGTACGGCCATAGATACGTACTTTCTATCATTCTAGACGTGAGCAGACGCAATATAGCCACAACAAAGCGTAAATTCGCCTTTGTGAAGTGCTGGGATGATGTACGGCCATCGGTACGTTCTTGCTATCATTTTAGACGTGCGCAGACGCAATAGAGCCACAACTAAGCTTACGATTAGCTTTTTTCAAGTGCTAAGATGATGTACAGTCATAGTTACGTTCTCTCTACCATTCTAGACGTGTGCAGACGCAATAAAGCCACAACAAAGCGTATATTCGCTCTTGTGAAGTGCCGAGATCATGTACGGTCATGTATACGTCTTTTTTATCATTCTAGACGTGCGCAGACGCAATACAGCGATAACAAAAGCGTATATTTGGTCTTGTGCAGTGCTGAGATCATGTACGGCTATTGGTACGTCCTTTCTATCATTCTAGACGTGCGCAGACGCAATAGAGCCACAACAAAGCGTATATCATCTCTTTCGATGATCTAAGATAATGTACGGTGATAGCTATGTTCCTTATATCATTCTAGACGTGCGCAGACGAAATAGAGCCACATCAAAGCGTATATTCGCTCTTGTGAGGACCTGGGATGATGTACGGCCATGGATACGTCCTTTCTATCATTCTAGACGTGCGCAGACGCAATAGAGCCACAACTAAGCTTACATTTCCTTTTTCGAAGTGCAAAGATAATGAACGGCCATAGATACGTCCTTTCTATCATTCTAGACGTGCGCAGACGCAATAGAGCCAATACAAAGCGTATATGCGGTCTTGTGAAGTGTTGAGATCATGTACGGCCATAAATACGTCGTTTCTATTATATTAGACGTCAGCAGACTCAAAAGAGCCACAACAGAGCTTACATTCGCTTGTTTGAAGCGCTGAGATAATGTACGGCCATAGATACGTTCTTTCTATCATTCTAGACGTGCCCAGACACAATAAAGCCACAACGAAGCTTACATCCGCTATTTTGAAACGCTGAAATAATGTACGGCCATAAATTCGTTTTTTCTATCATTCTAGACGTGCTCATACGCAATAGAGCCACAACAAAGCGTATATTAGCTATTTTGAGGTGCTGAGATGATGTACAGCCATGGACACGCCCTTTCTATCAATCCGGAAATGCGTAGACGCATTAAAGCCACAACGAAGCTTACATTCGCTATTTTGTAGTGCTGAGAAAATGCACGGCCATAGATACGTCCTTTCTCTCATTCTAGACGTGTGCAGATGCAATAGGGCTATAACAAAGCGTATATGCGGTTTTGTGGAGTGTTCAGATCATGGATACGTCTTTTCCATCACTCTAGACGTGCGCAGACGCATTAAAGACACACCTAAGCTTTCATTCGCTAATTTTTAGAGCTGGGATGATGTACTGCAACAGAAACGTCCTTTCTATCATTTAAGACGTGTGAAGACGCAATACAACCACAATAAAGCGTATATTCGCTGTTTTGAAGTACTGAGATCATATACGGCCATGGATACGTCCTTTCTATCATTCTAGAAGTGCGCAGACGCAACAGAGCCACAACTAAGCATTCATTCGCTTTTTTAAAGTGCTAAGATAATGTACGGCGACAGATACGTCCGTTATATCATTCTAGACGTGCGCATACGCAATAATACTACAACAAAGCGTATATTCGCTCTTGTGAAGTGCTGAAATCATGTACGACAGTGGATACGTCCTTTAAACAATTCTAGACGTCAGCAGACTCAAAAGAGCCACAACAGAGCTTGCATTCGCTTGTTTGAAGTGCTGAGATCATGTACGGCCATAGACACGTCCTTTCTCTCATTCTAGACGTGTGCAGACGCAATAGAGCCACAACAAAGCGTATATGCGGTCTTGTGAAGTGTTCAGATCATGTACGCCCATGAATACGTCCTTTCCATCACTCTAGACGTGCGCAGACGCATTAAAGCCACAACTAAGCTTTCATTCGCTAATTTTTAGAGCTGGGATGATGTACTGCAACAGAAACGTCCTTTCTATCATTTTAGACGTGTGAAGACGCGATAGAGCCACAATAAAGGGTATAATCGCTGTTTTGAAGTGCTGAGATCATATACGGCCATGGATACGTCCTTTCTATAATTCTAGAAGTGCGCAGACGCAACAGAGCCACAACTAAGCATTCATTCGCTTTTTTAAAGTGCTAAGATAATGTACGGTGACAGATACGTCCTTTCCATCTTTCTAGACGTGCGCATACGCGATAATACTACAACAAAGCGTATATTCGCTCTTGTGAAGTGCTGAGATCATGTACGACAGCGGATACGTCCTTTAAACAATTCTAGACGTCAGAAGACTCAAAAGAGCCACAACAGAGCTTGCATTCGCTTGTTTGAAGTGCTGAGATCATGTACGGCCATAGACACGTCCTTTCTCTCATTCTAGACGTGTGCAGACGCAATAGAGCCACAACAAAGCGTATATGCGGTCTTGTGAAGTGTTCAGATCATGTACGCCCATGAATACGTCCTTTCCATCACTCTAGACGTGCGCAGACGCATTAAAGCCACAACTAAGCTTTCATTCGCTAATTTTTAGAGCTGGGATGATGTACTGCAACAGAAACGTCCTTTCTATCATTTTAGACGTGTGAAGACGCGATAGAGCCACAATAAAGGGTATATTCGCTGTTTTGAAGTGCTGAGATCATATACGGCCATGGATACGTCCTTTCTATAATTCTAGAAGTGCGCAGACGCAACAGAGCCACAACTAAGCATTCATTCGCTTTTTTAAAGTGCTAAGATAATGTACGGTGACAGATACGTCCTTTCCATCTTTCTAGACGTGCGCATACGCGATAATACTACAACAAAGCGTATATTCGCTCTTGTGAAGTGCTGAGATCATGTACGACAGCGGATACGTCCTTTAAACAATTCTAGACGTCAGAAGACTCAAAAGAGCCACAACAGAGCTTGCATTCGCTTGTTTGAAGTGCTGAGATCATGTACGGCCATAGACACGTCCTTTCTCTCATTCTAGACGTGTGCAGACGCAATAGAGCCACAACAAAGCGTATATGCGGTCTTGTGAAGTGTTCAGATCATGTACGCCCATGAATACGTCCTTTCCATCACTCTAGACGTGCGCAGACGCATTAAAGCCACAACTAAGCTTTCATTCGCTAATTTTTAGAGCTGGGATGATGTACTGCAACAGAAACGTCCTTTCTATCATTTTAGACGTGTGAAGACGCGATAGAGCCACAATAAAGGGTATATTCGCTGTTTTGAAGTGCTGAGATCATATACGGCCATGGATACGTCCTTTCTATAATTCTAGAAGTGCGCAGACGCAACAGAGCCACAACTAAGCATTCATTCGCTTTTTTAAAGTGCTAAGATAATGTACGGTGACAGATACGTCCTTTCCATCTTTCTAGACGTGCGCATACGCGATAATACTACAACAAAGCGTATATTCGCTCTTGTGAAGTGCTGAGATCATGTACGACAGCGGATACGTCCTTTAAACAATTCTAGACGTCAGCAGACTCAAAAGAGCCACAACAGAGCTTGCATTCGCTTGTTTGAAGTGCTGAGATCATGTACGGCCATAGACACGTCCTTTCTCTCATTCTAGACGTGTGCAGACGCAATAGAGCCACAACAAAGCGTATATGCGGTCTTGTGAAGTGTTCAGATCATGTACGCCCATGAATACGTCCTTTCCATCACTCTAGACGTGCGCAGACGCATTAAAGCCACAACTAAGCTTTCATTCGCTAATTTTTAGAGCTGGGATGATGTACTGCAATAGAAACGTCCTTTCTATCATTTTAGACGTGTGAAGACGCGATAGAGCCACAATAAAGGGTATATTCGCTGTTTTGAAGTGCTGAGATCATATACGGCCATGGATACGTCCTTTCTATAATTCTAGAAGTGCGCAGACGCAACAGAGCCACAACTAAGCATTCATTCGCTTTTTTAAAGTGCTAAGATAATGTACGGTGACAGATACGTCCTTTCCATCTTTCTAGACGTGCGCATACGCAATCGAGCTACATCAAAGCGAATATTCGCTCTTGTCAAGTGCTGAGATCATGGACGCCATAAATACGTCTTTTCTATCATTCTAGACGTGCGCAGACGTAATAGAGCACTAACTATGCGTATATTCGCCTTTTTGAAGGGCTGAGTTGATGTACAGCAATAGATATGTCCTATTCATCATTCAAGACGTGCGCAGACGCAACTGAGCCACAACTAAGCGTATATTCGCTCTTGTGGAGTACTGAAAGGATGTACGGACGTTTTATACGTCCCTTCTTTTATTCTAGACGTGCGCAGACGCAATAGAGCCACAAAAAAGCGTATATTAGCTCTTTTGAATTGCTTAGATGATGTACAGCACTAGAAACGCCCAGGCTATCATTCTTGACGTGCATAGACGCGATAGAGCCACAACAAAGCGTTTATCCGCTTTAACGAAGTGCTTAGATAATGTACGGTCATAGATACATCCTTTCTATTATTTTAGCCATGCGCAGGCGCAATAGAGCCAAAACAAATAGTATATACGCTCTTTTGAAGTGCTAGGATAATGGACGGCCAAGGATACGTCCGTTCTGTCATTCAAGACGTGCGCAGACGCAACTGAGCCACAACTAAGCGTATATTCGCTGTTGTGGAGTGCTGAGAGGATGTACGGACGTTTTATCCGTCCTTTCTTTTATTCTAGACGTGCACAGACGCAATAGAGCCACAACAAAGCGTACATTCGCTCTTGTGAAGTGCTGAGTTCATGTATGGACATAGCATTGTTCTTTCTGTCTTTCAATTCGTGCGCAGACGCAATAGAGCACTAACTATGCGTATATTCGATCTTTTGAAGGGCTGAGATGATGTACGGCAATACATATGTCCTTTTCATCGTTCAACACGTGCGCAGACGCAACTGAGCCACAACTAAGCGTATATTCGCTCTTGTGAACTGCTGAGAGGATGTACGGACGTTTTATACGTCCTTTCTATCATTTTAGACGTGCGCAGACGCAAAAGAGCCACAACAAAGCGCATATTCGCTCTTCTGAAGTACTGATATCTTGTACGGCCATAAAAACATCCTTTTGAACATTCAGACGCAATAGAGTCAACTATGCGTATATTCGCTCTTGTGAAAAGCTGAGATGATGTACGGCAATGGATACGTCCTTTCCATAATTCTTGACGTGCGCAGACGCAATAGAGCCACAACTAAGCGTATATTCGCTTTTGTGAAGTGCTGAGATGATGTACGGGCATAGATACGCATTTTCAATTATTCTCGACGTGCACAGAAGCAATAGAGCCACAACAAAGCGTATATTCGCTTTTGTGAAGCGCTGAGACGATGTTCGGTCATAGCTAAGTCCCTTTATCATTTAAGACGTGAGCAGACTTAATAGAGTCACAACTAAGCGTTTATTCGCTCTTACGAAGTGCTTAGAGAATATACGGTGGTACCTACATCCTTTATATCATTCTAGATGTGCGCAGACGCGAAAGAGTCACAACTAAGCGTATATTCGCTCTTACGAAGTGCTTGGATAAAGTACGGTCATAGATACATCCTTTCTATCATTCTAGACGCGCGCAGACGCAAAAATGCCACAACAAAGCGTATATTTGCTCTTACGAAGTGCTTGGATACTATTCGGTCATAGATACGTCCTTTCTATCTTTCTAGACGTGCACAGTCGAAAAAGAGTCACAACTAAGCGAATATTCGATGTTTTGAAGTTCTGATATGATGTACGGCAAATGAAACGTCTTTTCTATCATTCTAGACGTGCGCAGACGCAATCGAGCCACAACTAAGCTTACATTCGCGTTTTTGAAGTTCTGAGATCATATACGGTCATAGATACGTCCTTTCTATTATTCTACACGTGCGCTGTCGCAGTAGAGCCACAACAAAGCGTACATTCGCTCCCGCGATGTACTGAGATCATGTATGGCCATAGATACGTCCTTTCTATCATTCTAGATGTGTGCAGACGCACTAGAGCCACAACTAAGCGTATATTCATTTTTGGAGTGCTGAGATGATGTTTGGTCATAGCTATGTCCCTTCTATCATTCTAGACGTGCGCAGACGCAATTGACCCACAACTAAGCGTATATTCGCTCTTGTGAAGTGCTGAGATCATGTACGGACACAAAAACGTCATTTCTATCATTCTAGACGTGCACAGACGCGATAGAGCCGCAACTAAGCGTATATTCGCTCTTTTGAAGAGCTGAGATGATGTACGGCACTAGATACACCTTTTTATCGTTTTATGCGTGCGTAGACCTAATTGGGCCACAACAAAGCGCATATTCGCTCTTGTTAGGGCTGAGATTATGAACGAACATAGATATATTTTTTCTAATATTCTAGATTTGCGCAGACGCAATAGAGCCACAACTCAGCGTATAGTCGTTTTTTGAGGTGCTGAGATAATGTGCGGCCATAGATACGTCCTTTCTATCATTCTAGACGTGCGCAGACTCAATAGAGCCACAACAAAGCGTATATTCGCTCTTGTGAAGTACTGAGATCTTGTATGGCCATAGAAACATCCTTTCTAACATTCAAGACGTGAGCAAACGCAATAGAGTCAAACTAAGCGTATATTCGCTTTTGTGAAAAGCTGAGATGATTTACGGCAATGGATACGTCCTTACCATACTTCTGGACGTGCGCACACGCAATAGAGCCACAACTCAGCGTATATTCGGTTCTTGAGGTGCTGAGATAATGTACGGCCATAGATACGTCCTTTCTATCAATCTAGACGTGCACAGACGCAATAGAGCCACAACAAAGCGTATATTCGCTTTTGTGAAGCGCTGAGAAGATGTACGGTAACAGATACGTCCTTTCTATCATTCTAGACGTGAGCAGACTTAATAAAGTCACAATTTAGCGTAAATTTGCTCTTGCGAAGACTGAGATAATGTACGGCAATTGATTCGTCCTATTTATCATTCTAGACGTGCGCAGACGCAATCGAGCCACAAGTTAGCGTATATTCGCTTTTGTGAAGTGCTGAGGTCATGTACGGCCATAGATATGTCTCCATCTATTGTTACTGACGTAAGCAGACGCAATTGAGCCACAACTAAGCGTACATGTGCTCTTGTGAAGTGCTGAGATTCTGTTCGGACACAGATAAGTCCTTTCTATCATTCTAGACGTGCGCAGACGCAATAGAGCCACAACTAAGCGTATTTTCGCTTTTTTGAAAAGCTGAGATGATGTACGGCACTAGATACGCCTTTTTATTGTTTTATACTTGCGTAGACGCAATTGAGCCACAACAAAGCGTATATTCGCTCTTGTGAAGGGCTGAGATTATGTACGGCCATAGAAACGTCCTTTCTATCATTCTAGACGTGCGCGGACGCAATCGCGCCACAACTTAGCTTACATTTGCTTTTTTAAAGTACTAAGATCTTGTACGGCCATAGATACGTCCTTTCTATCATTCTAGACGTGCGCAGACGCAGTAGAGCCACAACAAAGCGTACATTCGCTCTTGCGATGTGCTGAGATCATGTATGGCCATAGATGCGTCCTTTCTATCATTCTAGACGTGTGCAGACGCGAAGAGCCACAACGAATTGTATCATCATTCTTTTGCGGCGCTGAGAGGATATTTTGCCACAGGTACGTTCTTTCTATCTTTCTAGACATGCACAGACGCAATTGAGCAACAACGACGTTTATAATCATTCTTTTGCAGCGCTGAGATGATGTACCGCCTCAGGCTCGCTCTTTCCATCTATCTAGACATGCACAGACGCTATTG
Source organism: Plasmopara viticola (assembly GCA_001695595.3). Taxonomy (NCBI): domain Eukaryota; phylum Oomycota; class Peronosporomycetes; order Peronosporales; family Peronosporaceae; genus Plasmopara; species Plasmopara viticola. Next base: position 111,017 of record MBPM02000092.1, read on the forward strand.
AGCCACAACGAAGTGTTATATCATTCTTTTGCAGCGCTGAGAGGATGTTTCGCCACAGATTTTTTCTTTTAATCAATCTAGACATGCACAGACGCAAGAAGCGAATTACCATTCTTTTGCACAAAGACGGTGTTCGGCCGTTGGTTCTAGCTTTTTAGATATGGACAGAAGCAGTAGAGCCACAACGTTCTGTACTATCATTCTAATGCAGCGTTGAGGCGCTTTAAAGCCACAGATACGTCATTTCTATCACTTTAGGTATGCACAGAAGCAATAAAGCCACAACGAAGTGTACCATCATTCCTTTGCAGCGCTGAGACGCTGTACAGCCATAAGCAGACGCAATAGAGTCACGAAACCGTGTGTTATCAGTATTCTGCAGCGCTGAGAAACTGTATAACAATAGATATGTCCTTGCTATCTATCTGACAGTCACAGACGCAATAAAGAAAAAAGTATTACTATTCTTTGGACTGATGAGACGCCGTACACCCACAGATACGTCCATTCTATCTTTCTGAACATGCACAGACTCGATAGAGCAACAACTGAGTTTCTAATCATTTTTTTGCAGCGCTGAGAGGATGTTCCGCCACGGATTTATTCTTTTTATCAATCTAGACATGCACAGACGGAAGAAGCGAATTATCATTTTTTTGCACCAAGACGGGTTTCGGCCGTTGATTCTAGCTATTTGATTATGGACAGAAGCAGTGGAGCCACAACGTTCTGTACTATCATTCTTTTGCAGTGTTGAGGCGCTTTAAAGCCACAGATACGTCATTTCTATCAGTTTAGATATGCACAGAAGCAATAAAGCCACAACGAAATGTATTATCCTTCCTTTGCAGCGCTGAGAGGATGTACCGCCACAGATGCGCCCTTTCTATCAATCTAGAGATGCACAGACGCAATAGATCCACAACGAAGCGTGTTATCATTTTTTGCGGCGCTGAGTCATTGTACGGCCACAGATACCTTCTTTGTATCTTTCTAAACATGAATAGACACAAAAGAGATACAACAAAGGGTATTATCATTCTTTTGACGCGCGGAGACGCTGTACAGCCACAGATACGTTCTTTTTAGCTATCTAGACATGCACACAAGCAGTAGAGCCACAACGAAGTGTATATTCAATCTTTTGCAGTGCCGAGACGCTTTACGGCAAAAATTACTTCCTTTCTATCTATCTAGATATGCACAGAAGCAGAATATTCACAAGGTCGTGTATTGTCATTCTTTAGCAGCACTGAGACGCTGTTAGCCACAGGTACGTCCTTTCTGTCTTCTTAAACATGCACAGACACAATAGAGCCACAACGAAGCGACTTATCATTCTTTTGCAGCGCCAAGACGCTTTACGGCCATCGATATGTCCTTTCTACCTATCTTGATATGCACAGGAGCAGTAGAGCCACAACTTTGTGTATTATATTTCCTTTGCAGCGTTGAGACGCTGTACAGCCCCAGATACGTTCTTCTTTTGGTCTAGCCATAACAAGACGCAATAGAGCTACAACAAAGTGTATATTCATTCATTTGCGGCGCTGAGATGCTTTACACCCACAAATACATCCTTTCTATCTTTCCGGACTTGCACAGACGCAATAGAGCACAACGAAAAGTATATTCAATCATTTGCAGTGCCGAGAAACTGTACGACCACGGATACGTCCTTTCTAGTGGTCTGAACATGACGGACGCAGATGAGCCCAACTATTTCAGTGCCGAGATGCTGTACCGCCACAAGACGATCTTCCATATTACCTAGACATGCAAAGACGCAATAAAGCCTTAATGAAGTATAAATTCATTCTTTTGCAGTGCCGAAAAAAATGAATTTATTCTTCGTTGTGGCTTTATTAAAAAGATCGAAAGGATGTATGAATGGTCGAATAGCGTCGACCATTCATACGTCCTTTCTATCTTCTTAGACATGTATAGACGCAAGAGAGCCACATCGAGTGGATTATCATTCTTTTGCAGCGCTGAGACTTTGAATAGCCACAGATACGTCCTTGCTACATATCAAGACATACACAGACGCAATAGAGCCACAACGAAGCGAATTATCCTTCATTTGCAGCGCCAAGATGTTGTTCAGCCACAGATACGTCCTTTCTATCTATCTATCTATCTAGATATGCACAGACGCAATAGAGCCACAACGTTGTGTATTACCACACTTTTGGTGCGCTGAGACGCTTTACAGTCACAGATTTGTTATTTGGTCTAGACATGCACAGACGCAATAGAGCCACAACAAAGTTTATAACTATTCTTTTGGAGCGCTGAGAGGATGTACAGCCCCCGATTCGTACTTTCTATCGGTCTAGACATGCACAGACGCCATAGAGCCACCTCCACGTTCATAATCACTATTTTGCACTGCCGAGACGCTGTTCGGACACAAATACTTTCTTTCTATCGGTCTTAACAGGGCAGGCGCAAATAAGCCCAACGAAGTGTGCTTTATTCTTTTTCAGTGCCGAGATGCTGTACCGCCATAAACACCTTCTTTTTATTTCCCTAGACATTCACAGACGCAATCGAGTCACAATAAAGTGTATCATCATTCTTTTGCAGTGTCGAGACGCTGTACGGCCAAAGATACGTCCTTTCTATCTACCTCGACATGCATAGACGCAATCGAGCCACAACTTGTTGTATTATCCTAATTTAGAAGTGCCAAAGCGCTTTACGGCCTCAGTTACGTCCGTTCAATCCGTCAAGACGTGCACAGACGCAATAGAGCCACAACGAAGTGTATGTCCATTCATTTACAGTGCCGAGATACTGTACGGCCAAAGATACGTCCTTTTATCGTTCTAAAAGTGCACTTAGAGTATTATCTTTTTTCTTGAGTGCCGAGGCGCTTTACGGCCACAGAAACGTTTTTTCTATCGATCTAGACATGCACAGACGCAACCAAGCTACAATTAGGCGTATAGACATTTATTTGCAGTGCCGAGACGCTGTTCAGCCATAGATACGTTCTTTCTATCGGTCATAACATGGACAGCCCCAACAAAGTGTAAATTTTTCTTTAGCATTATCAAGAATTTGTACGGCCACAGATACGTCATTACTATCGTTCTAGACGTGCCCAGACGAGATAGAGCCACCTTGTCTGTCCATGTTTACACCAATAGAAAGAACGTATCTGTGGCCGTATAGCGTCTCGGCACTCCAAAAGAAAGATTTTGCATTTGAAGGTGGCTCTATTGCGTCTGTGGACGTCTAGAACGATAGTAATGACGTATGACGTATCTGTGGCCGTACAAATTCTTGATAATGCTAAAGAAAAATTTACACTTTGTTGGGGCTGTCCATGTTATGACCGATAGAAAGAACGTATCTATGACTGAACAGCGTCTCGGCACTGCAAATAAATGTCTATACGCCTAATTGTAGCTTGGTTGCGTCTGTGCATGTCTAGATCGATAGAAAAAACGTTTCTGTGGCCGTAAAGCGCCTCGGCACTCAAGAAAAAAGATAATACTCTAAGTGCACTTTTAGAACGATAAAAGGACGTATCTTTGGCCGTACAGTATCTCGGCACTGTAAATGAATGGACATACACTTCGTTGTGGCTCTATTGCGTCTGTGCACGTCTGACGGATTGAACGGACGTAACTGAGGCCGTAAAGCGCTTTGGCACTTCTAAATTAGGATAATACAACAAGTTGTGGCTCGATTGCGTCTATGCATGTCGAGGTAGATAGAAAGGACGTATCTTTGGCCGTACAGCGTCTCGACACTGCAAAAGAATGATGATACACTTTGTTGTGACTCTATCGCATCTGTGCATGTTTAGGTAAATTAAAAGGACGTATATGTGGCTGTTTAGCGTCTCAGCGCTGCAAAAGAACGATAGTACACTTCGTTGTGGCTCTATTGTGTCTGTACATGGCGAGACTGATAGAAATGACGCATCTGTATCCGTACAGCATTCAAAAGCATAATTTTACACTTTGTTGCGGCTCTGTTGCGTCTGTCAGTGTCTAGACCGATAGAAAGGACGTATCTGTGGTCGTCAAGCGTCTTAGCGCTGCAAAGGAATGATAATACTCTTTGTTGTGGCTCTATTTCGTCTGTGCATGTTTAGGTATATAAAAAGGACGTATGTTTGGCCCTACAGCATCTCGGGGCTTGCAAAAGAGCGAATGTACACTTCGTTGTTGCTCTATTGTGTCTGTGCATGTCTTGACGGATTGAACGGACGTAATGGATGCCGTAAAGCTTTTTGGCACTTCAAAATAAGGATAATACAACTAGTTGTGGCTCGATTGCGTCTATGCATGTCGAGGTAGATAGAAAGGACGTATCTTTGGCCGTACAGCGTCTCGACACTGCAAAAGAATGATGATACACTTTGTTGTGACTCTATCGCATCTGTGCATGTCTAGGTATATTAAAAGGACGTATCTGCGGCTGTTCAGCGTCTCAGCGCTGCAAAAGAACGATAATACACTTCGTTGTGGCTCCATTGCGTCTGTACATGTCGAGACCGATAGAAATGACGTATCTGTTTCCGTACAGCATTCAAAAGCATAATTTCACACTTTGTTGTGGCTCTGTTGCGTCTATCAATGTCTAGACCGATAGAATGGACGTATCTGTGATTGTCAAGCGTCTTAGCACTGCAAAAGAATGATAATACTCTTTGTTGTGGCTCTATTTCGTCTGTGCATGTCTAGGTATATAAAAAGGACGTGTGTTCGGCCCTACCGCATCTCGGGGCTTGCAAAAGAGCGAATATACACTTCGTTGTGGCTCTATTGCGTCTGTCCATGTTTAGACCAATAGAAAGGACGTATCTGTGGCCGTACAGCCTCTCGGCACTGCAAAAGAATGGTTTTGCATTTGACGCAATAGAGCTACAACGAAGTGTATATTCATTCTTTTGCAAGCCCGGAGATGCTGTGGGGCCAAAGATACGTCCTTTTTATATACCTAGACATGCACAGACGAAATAGAGCCACAACAAAGTGTATTATCATTCTTTTGCAGCGCTAAGACGCTTGACGACCACAGATACGTCCTTTCTATCGGTCTAGACATTGACAGACGCAACAGAGCCACAACTAAGTGTTAAATTTTGCTTTTGGATGCTGTACGGAAACAGATACGTCATTTCTTTCGGTCACGACATGCACAGACGCAATAAAGCCACAACGAAGTGTATTACCATTCTTTTGGAGCGATGAGACAATGTGCGCCCACAGATACGTTCTTTCTATCGGTCTAGACATGCACAGACGAAAAAGAGCCACAACGAGATGTATTTTTATTCTTTTAGAGCGCTGAGATGATGAATAGCCACAGATACGTTCTTTCTATCTACCTAGATATGCACAGAAGCAGTAGAGCCACAACGTTGTGTATTATCATTCTTTTGCAGCGTTGAGACGCTGTACAGCCACAGATACGTTCTTTCTTTTGGTGTAGACATATCAGGACGCAACAGAGCTACAACAAAGTGTATAATCATTCTTTTGCGGCACTGAGACGCTTTACGGCCACGGATACGTCCTTTCTATCGGTTTAGACATTGACAGACGCAACAGAGCCACAACTAAGTGTAAAATTATGCTTTTGGATGCTGTACGGAAACAGATACGTCATTTCTTTCGGTCACGACATGCACAGACGCAATAAAGCCACAACGAAGTGTATTACCATTCTTTTGGAGCGATGAGACAATGTGCGCCCACAGATACGTTCTTTTTATCGGTCTAGACATGCACAGACGAAAAAGAGCCACAACGAGATGTATTTTTATTCTTTTAGAGCGCTGAGATGATGAACAGCCACAGATACGTTCTTTCTATCTACCTAGATATGCACAGAAGCAGTAGAGCCACAACGTTGTGTATTATCATTCTTTTGCAGCGTTGAGACGCTGTACAGCCACAGATACGTTCTTTCTTTTGGTGTAGACATATCAGGACGCAACAGAGCTACAACAAAGTGTATAATCATTCTTTTGCGGCACTGAGACGCTTTACGGCCACGGATACGTCCTTTCTATCGGTCTAGACATTGACAGACGCAACAGAGCCACAACTAAGTGTAAAATTATGCTTTTGGATGCTGTACGGAAACAGATACGTCATTTCTTTCGGTCACGACATGCACAGACGCAATAAAGCCACAACTAAGTGTATTATTTTTCGTTTGCAGTGGCTAGACGCTGCGCGACCACCGATACGTTCTTTCTACCTTTCTCGACTCTAACCGACGCAATAGAGCCGCATCCAAGTGTATAATCATTCTTTTGAGCCGGTGAAAGGCTTTTTTTTGCATGTCAAGATCGATAGAAAAAATACGTTTTTTCTATCGATCTTGACATGCACATATGCAACAGAGCCACATAGAAGTGTACGTTCATTCTTTTTCAGTGCCGAGAGCTGTACTGCCACAGATACGTCTTTTTATATACCTCGACACGAACAGACGCAATAGAGCCACAACTAAGTGTGTAATTATTCTTTTCGAGCGATGAGACGCTGAACGGCCACAGATACGTCCTTTCTCTCTATCTAGACATCCACAGACGCAATAGAGCCATAACAAAGTGTAAATTTATTCTTTTGTAGCGCTGAGATGCTGTACAGCCACAGAAACATCCTTTCTATCTATCTCGACATGATCAGACGTAATAGAGCCACAACAAAGTGTATGATCATCCTTTAGGCGACCAGACGCTGAACAGTTACAGACACGTCCTTTCTATCTACCTAGACATGCACAGACGCAATCGAGCCGCAACTTCATGTATTATCAAAATTTTGAAGTGCCAAGACGCTTTACGGCCACGGATACGTCCATTCTATATTCCTAGACATGCACAGACGAAATAGAGCCACTATGAAGTGTATATTCATTCTTTTGTAATGCCGAGAAGCTGTACAGCCACAGATACGTCCTTTCTATCTTTTAGACATGCAAAGACGCAATCGAGCCATATCTAAGTGTATTGTCAATTTTGGAGCGATGACACGCTGTAAAGCCACAGATACGTTCTTTCTATTGGTCTAAGCATGCACAGACGAAATAGAGCCACAACGAAGTGCATAGTCACTTTTCCGAGCGCTGAGACGCTGTAAGGCAACAGATACAATCCTTCTATCTATCTAGACATGCACAGACGGAAAAAAGCCACTACGAAGTGTATAATCATTCTTTTAAAGGGCTGAGGCAAAGTACGGCCACAGATAAGTCTTTTCGATCTACTTAGACCTGCACAGAAGCAATAAAGTCACACGCTAGTGTGTTCTCATTCTTTGGAGCGCTCAGACGCTGTGCGGCCACAAATGCATCCTTTCATCTGGTGTAGACATGCTCTTTTAATTCGTTATTATTCGTCGGCGCTCGTCCAAAACTCGGATTTATTGCCGCGCATATTCTTTCATCTGGCGTTCTTTGTCTTGAGCCGCCGCTAAGTTTATTGTTATAATACCCTCTGGGGCGCACCACGCTGTGTTGGTTATGTCGTCATAACTTAACGGTTTTTCGAAGCCCTAGCAGGCGGGTCAGGTGAGTGTTTGCCAGAGCGTACGCAGCGCCATTTGCGAAATTCAATGCCCGAAGGTGTAGACGTCTGGTCACCATTGGGCAGACATCTCTACCTTCGGGCATTGTTGTAGATGACAGCAATGGGCGCGCATATCACGCTGCAGTAGTGTACAAGCATGCTTCACAGCCGAAAGAGAGAGAACTCGCTTTCTGGCGGACGAGCCAACTATAGATCGGGAATTTGGCGTAGGTGCAGACATTGTGGTAGGTCCATCCTGTGTGATTTGCTCACACAAAACTCTCAAACATAGAGACTAATAGTCACTTTTGATATTAGGCAGATAGCGAGATGCGCCTTGCACTGGCTCTAGAAATGGACTGAGGATCAGAGATCTGAATATACACTTTTTTAGCAATAGCTAAGAAATATCCACTGCTTATTATGCTACCGAGCGATAGATCCCGTAACCGTTTCAACACACTTCGATATCACATCCCTTCGACCAAGTTAGCTGTAGATCCCGCTCATAAACATTGCTTTCTTATAAGATATATTGTCTTTCATGTGAGCACATGTTACTGCTTTTTTAGTCAAAAGCTGAGATTATTTTTGTAATCTTGCTCTACGTGGCCAAGTATTTCACTGGCATTTTTTAGTCAGAACGCTATAAAAACACTTTTTCTCGCTTAATAAATAAAGTCACCAGTTTTTCGAAATCTGACGTACTTGCCATCGTCGTCGGCAATGCATAAATATGGAGTTTATAACGGTTACCTATATTAATTATGCACGTTGCTCTCAATTTATTTTCTCTACCACTCTACTCCACTTCAAAAAGTCCTTCAACTTCGAGTTCGCGAATGCGTGCAAGATTACTACCAAGCACTTCGCGATCTTTGTGCGTGAGCATGATGCTACCTGGCGTCGTGAACATGTCGACCGTCTGACGCATATTGTCTCCCGGTGAAACAAAAATTTCCTTTTTGAGAAAAGCTGGCATATTTTCAATTTCCAAAATCCCGGGCATGCTTTTCAACACGCCATTCTTGTACGACACAAGCATCGCCTCACAGCCATAAGCAAGTAATTCTCGAGGACGTTCAGAAAGCTTAGCAAAAGCTTCGGCATCCAGTATACTGTCCACAGCCGCTGTCACTTGATTGTAACCTACGCAAATGTTGGCAATTGGCACCCAAGCACCTTCACCGCCGTGACAACGGGAGCCAACTTCAATGAGTACAGGAGATCCACAACAGAACTTTACTTCTCCATGTGCAGGTCCATTGCGAATACCTAATGCGTCCAAAACTTGGAATTGATAGTCGATCATTTCGTTGACTATTCCCTTCGCAGGGACCAGGGACAGGCCAAAATACACAAAAGCGGCATCATTTACGCGACGTTTGTCATACTTCCAAATGGCCGTTACCTTGTGCTCTCCATTACGGCTGACGGTATCTACTACATACTCGTCACCCTCTAAATATTCCTGAAGTAAGACAGCCTCATTCTCAATTCCAAGACCATTGATCTTGCCGAGGATACCATCAAATGTGCGCTTTGCTTCCTCAATCGATAGGCACAGAATCACATCCTCAGTGCCCGCGCTTTCCAATGGCTTAAGCACCACCTCGAAGGGTTCTGGCTTGAGATATTGTGTAATAAACGCCTGAGCCTCACCCCAAGTCTTAGCCTTCACTTGCTTCGCTGCACGCAAACCAACAGACCGCAAAGTTTCGCCCATTAAATATTTGTCGCGTCTCGCGTTCACATGCTTCATGACATTGCCTTTCAATCCAAAAACATTTGTAAGAGTATCCGAAAGCTTGACACCGAGTTCGGCCCCAGCAAAGACTGCGCAAATTGAATAGTCAACCTCCGATTCCAACTGCTGCTTCGACCTCTGACGCTTCCTATCTGCAATCTCCTTTGTGGCCTTGCGAATTGCACTAACAGTCTCCTCAACGTTCCCTTCGAACGCAACAGTCGCTGCGAACTCCAGCGTCAGACCTTCGGGCACAAGACTCGCTACGCTCTCAATGTTCTCGAGACGGTCACTATACACGCAAATGCAGTCATATCCCCGAACCATCAGCTCATGTGCCAGCACAGCACCGGTCGAAAATGGGTCCACCACCACGACTGTACCGCGCGATTTTATCGGATCTGTTCCAGCTACATCTTGTGGCTCAAGCGCATAAAGCCCCTCGTATTCAAGCTCACGAATGCGTACGTAATCACGATTCAGCTGTTCTTCGTCCTCGTTAACCATAATGACACTACCGGGAGTCGAAAACATGTCAATTGTCGGCTTGAGCTCCTCTCCAACATGCGTATACCACATTGTGGATACGGTCGACGGCAAATTTTCAAGCTCCTCTTGACCAGGGTAACCCGCAAGCTTACCAGCTTCATAAGAAACCAACATTGCCTCACAACCAAACGACTTCAGCTCCGTCGGACGCTCTGGAAGACGCTCAAACGCTTCACCGTCTAGATACGAATCCAGTGCTGCATCGACGTGATTGTAGCCAAGACATGGCATCACAATCGGCAGATAGGCGCCAGAGCCACCGTGGCATCGAGCCCCAATCTCCACAAGACACGGCTCGTCTCTAACGACTTTCACTTCAGCGTGTGCAGGGCCATGCACAATCTCTAGCGCCTCTACCACCTTCAAAACGTATTCAATCACTTTAGCCAGCGTTGAGCCATTAGGCGTTGCACGCAGTAGAACACCATAGTACACAAATGGCGCATCATTTACCGCACGCTTGTCGTATTCCCACACCGCCACAACTTTTGTCACACCGTTGCGACTGACTGTATCCACAACGTATTCAGAACCGTCCAGGTATTCTTGAACCAAAGTGGCATGATTTTCGAGCCCCAGACCATTGATTTTGCCCTGAATATTACCAAAAGCCGTCTGTACTTCGTCCATTGAGTGGCATAAATAGACATCATCACTCCCAGCACTCTCCACAGGTTTAACTATCACTCGAAAGTCTTCCCCCTTCAGCATGGGTACGAGCTCATTCTGTATAAAACTCTCGACTTGCGACCACTTGGTGGCTTGCACCTGAGCTACGGCACGAAGACCCGCACTACGCACCTTTTCGCCCATTAAATATTTGTTCCGACGTGCAATTGAGCCACCCGTGCCATTTGTACTGAGCTTGAAGTGCTCTGACAGCTTATCAGCTAGCAAGACGCCCGTCTCCGCGCCAGCAAAGATACCGACGACATCAACATTCTTGACACGACGTAGCGCAGCAACCGTGCCCTGAAATGCTTTCGTCTCGTCCTGACGTTCGACTTCTCCGTCGTGGTATATGATAGCTAAGAATTTAGACGACATATCTTTGGGCCCGTGAGCAATACGCTCTTGTGTCACCTGAAGTGTGTCCGAGTACACGCAGACGCAAAGGTAACCGCGTTCCAAGACTTTCTCGGCCAAAGTCATGCCCGTTGAATACGGATCTACAATTACAATGACCTCTTGACGTTCTTTGTCGCTCTCAGCGATGCGAAACAAATTGCGCTCGGCGCACGCACTCACGCGTCGCTCGTGGGCGTTAAAAAAGCGTCGGTGCATCACATCGGATGCCGTAAACAGCTGCTTTTGCGAACGTAGGCGAGGGTCAAAAGTAGCAGCGCGCTGCAGTGGGCGAAATTCCGACGTAGAACCAAGGCCGAGCATTACGCGATTCGCGCGCGCCTCAGCGCTTGCTCGCAGATGCACGCGTTCGTCGAAGGTAATGGCACGTTGATTCGCTGATAGAATACGAAAGGACGGATCCTTTTCCTTCGACGAGTCTTCTTTAGTATTAGTCGGTGTTGGTGGAGCCTGTGCCCCGGCTTCTTTAGCAGCGGCGTTGCCCATTCTTACGATCGGATTGAGCCGTCGGCAGCGGATTTTCTAGTGGTTTTATAAAGAGGTAAAATATCTACAGTATCAAAAATACCAGTAGCTCAGAAAGAAGTCACGCACGCACGTCTCTCATGCAACATGCCCATAGGCCGGCGAGAGGGCGTGAAAAACCGTTCTTCGGCGATAGCCAGGCTTAGTAGTAGGCGACGGGGTTATAGAGATTAACATAGGCTTGTCTGGGTCATCAGATTGCATGTTATGGTAGATAAAAAATCAATAAAAATAATAATTGTAATGAGCACTTGCATTGCAATAGTTCAGCATTAGTTGCACCATAATTTTTGGTAATCTTCGTTGAAGAAGCGACATATGAACAGTAGTACGCTTCACTGGAAAATGTCAATCATAAGTGACGTGATTGTCACGGGTGCAGAACAAACTATATCACCAGGCCGAGAACTTACAATGCGGACGGAAGTGGCAGCGTTTGTACAGCATTTTAAAGGTTAGCTCATCGACTTTACCAGGCTTGACGTAACTCAAATTCTGTATATCCATAGACAAAACAAATGCGTGCTATTAATTTTACCGCACTTCTTTAGCAGCATGACACTTTGTCGCTGCAATTGTCTGTGGTGTAAAAGGCTTCTTGCAAGAATGACGTTTTTAAATTCACTGAAGCTTTATGGTGGAAAAAAGACAAATTAATTTACTACATGTCGAACTTCTATATCGTATCATAAAATTGTTAAATGATATGCTTTTTTGGTATTTGTACGAATTTGCTGGACAGACCAAACAATGGGGTGTGGTTACGTCTTATGCTGCCAGTTGCATCACTTAAATGTCAAGAATGTGGAAACATTTCAAGTATGTCCAAGTTCAACTACATCGTTTGTTGTGTCGATACAAACAAGCCAATGAAGTATGCTGTTAAGGAAATAATTCCAGTGGTACCTGCACATGCGGTTGTGTGGAGGATATAAATGCTCCATGTCGACATCTCTAGAAGCACGTGCAGAATTGTTATTTAGGGATATGTGGTCAACCAAAACGTATCTACTTGCCTACGATGGAGCACTCGAAGTGAAGCCATTTGTGCAAAAAGTGAAGTGGTAAAGAGTGAGCATCTTCAACCAGATCCGTCCAAAGAAACAAATCGAATCATAGCATGCTACATTAGAAGTTGACGCGCCAAAAAGTCTTTACCAATGCGGCAGCTATGGTCAAGTGACACACAACAAGCGTCGATAAACCCAATGATGCGCAGCATAAAAGTATATTTTCTATAGTATTCGTGTATATTTGCCATTGTTGCAAAAATATCTATTGCTATGTATACTTTCTTGCTTTTTCATCATTTTTTGTTTTGGAGAAGTATTTCTTTCACTTAACTAGAAAAAAGGTATATTTTTTCCATTGTCCCAAACATATTTGAATATTTTTAAGCGATAGCAGGAAAATGTAGCGCCAGCACATTGACTCTTTGCACGGCTATACATTTACTCTCCTCAGCAGTCGACTTTGCAAATGTGCTGTTCACATCATCACTCATTTTTGCATTCGCACCGCCATCGACGATCAATTACTATTAAGCGAACTGTCTGCTCGGCTACGGTGTGAATACTCTCTAAATTTTGTTGCGGTGTATCTCGACAAAAGTAGATATATAAATGTCTGCCATCATCGCTGATAGGTTGCGTTGGCCCTTTTTTCTTTTCTCAACTTACATGGCTAGGGCACAATCGCAACACACAAGAGGTCTACTTAGCACCGCGAAAGATGTAGATCACCCGATGTTGATTGCCATGTGACAAATGTGGCCTCTCGCTATTGATTGGAAGTCTATGAGACACGCCATTGTTTCTGGCCACAATCCGGAAAGTATTTGTGCGATTGATGACGTGGCGAAAAAGTGCGTACCTTGTGAATGTCCACGAGAACGAGACGGTAGAATACTTAAGGAGGCACTTTAGACGGAAATGTCTGAAGCGATTATAGGAGATGCTGCAGCTCTTTCTGGCGAAGAAAGAGAAGCCGAGGCTTTTATCTTTGTCTGAGGATCCTTCTGTGGTTGCTATGTGGGGTGAAGACGCACCTGATCATGTGACGGCACTGCTTAAGAAATGAATACGGCAGATTAGACCAGCTACTGATTGGGGGATGCTTCGACAAAAAAGAGCATATACATACTGGTGGTGCCGCAGGAGTCGACTTGATCAGCAGTAATGCAACCAACGAATTTCAGAATGGCGCTTGGTACAGCACGCGTGGATCAATCGACTATGAAAACATCACTGGCGGCGTCAATTGGTCAATTTTTGGTGGTGAGGCATGCATATTATCGACAATAAAAAGATGGGTCTGTTTATTCTTCGGTGTTGTCGGCACACAAGGACAAGACTTTTGGGGGAAATTTAAATGGCAGTGCACTATCGACTGGAAAGACGCAGTGGCGAAGTTGATAATGCAACGTAATTGCGTAGTGTATACGAGGTGCCGATAAGGCAAAAAATAGTAGACGCGAATCGCCTATTCTTTCGGAGCTAGCCAAGTACATCCTCAGCAACGGAAAAACGTCAGAATATTGATTTTGCAGCATATGGATCGGGTGTAGAGTACACGCGACACGCTACTTCTAAACAGTTGGACGATAGGAATGTGTTGGACTTCAGTTTTGATGATGCCGTAGTGTATGATTACGCTTGAGAGTGGTGTAAGGGTATCATGTGCTGTATCGTGTCGTCGATATTTGCGTTAAAGGGATTCTTTGGCATCATGAAAGAAGTAACAGGTGGGTATGTGAGAGTATTATTCGTTAAGTGCATAAATTCATGTTTTGTGCAATAGAGGTGCGAGGCTTCATTATTGCCAACTGAGTAATTCCTCATGCCGCAAATCAGATCACTGAAATGAGCCAACGATAGATGTGCCGACATCAACACGCTCTGTGAACAAGTTGCGCTGTAAAATATAGACACCGCCAGACTTTTGACAGAAGCTTGTCGATGTTCCTTTGGAAAAAGTGTGGCAGATGAAATTTTACCGGGTTGTGAAATGCTGCACAACAAGCACTTTCAAGTATCAATATGACATCTTTTGGGGTATCGAGTAGTTGCAAGGAGCCAGCAATTCAATTGAACACATTTAACGGGTTTTCCTGGTGGTCGCTTATCCGCGTTTTCTTTGACCGAGAATTGCCTATTTGACATTTATCGTGTTGCATCGTTTGACGATGTGTTGGTTAAGGTATAGAGTAAGATATGCTCGGTTGCGACAAGCTATCTATCGTGTGTTGTGGCAAGTGTTGTGGTGTGGATTTTCACAATAGATTATGAAGCTTCAACGATACAACTGGTGAATTTCTAAGGTGTAAAATGATTTTTTTACTTTGATATAATTGGTTATAACTAGAAGATGGCAAGCGGACAAGAACACAGGCGGATTCGAACTTAATGACTCAATAAATGTAGGTATCACTTCTCTTAGGTTGATATCGAGATCTCTAAATTTGTTATCTAAATTTTTGATTTGTCAATATATCCTTACAAAAGCATGGACAAGTTCTCATATCCTGAGTACTACGACTTTCCTCCATTTTTCACGCTCCAACCCGTGCGCGACACACGCGAAAAGCAGCTCGTGTTGTGGCAACAGCTAATCCTTGAGTACCACCGCGCACATGATCTGCCACTATTTCAGCCACTCGCCTCGACTCTGTTCGAGAACATAAAAATCTCGAGAAACATGGCTCAGGATGGACGCATTGCCGTGGTGGAGCACTTGATCCGGTGTGGCCATGGACACTGGGAGGATGACACAAAAACACGTTGCCGTATAATGTGGAAAAAGCCTGTCGAATGGGCTGCCGAGATTTACGACTTTGTAGGTCAATTATATCACATGTTGGAATGTTGGTGTAGAACTGAATGATACTATACGTGCCATCGTCACAGGCCAAAGATAACGGCATGTTGGGCAACGTCTTTACTGTTTATGAGCTATATGCAGGGGAGGAAACGGTTGGCACGAGTAAGTTGTACTAATACATGGAAAGGATCAAAGATTTTTGATCGTTGTGAATTGATGCAGATATCCATGGAATGGAACCTTGGCTGCTACGAGAGGCACTAAGAGTGCTAGAAGGAGAAGGAAAGGTGCGTCAGTGTGACTGTTGATGTAGTTAGTACGAAAAAAAGTAATTCAGTTGATGGTGTGTTTATGTCAGGCCGCCGTGATCGCTGGGGAAACGTGTGAGGAGGACGGTGTCAAATTTCTTGCTACCTCATAAATGTCTCGTAAGTTTTGCTGACATAAACATTTCTAATAGTGTAAAGTCCTAGAAATACAACTTTTAGCTGTTTATCGGTACACACCAATTTTTAGGCTCTTGACTGGTAATTAGACTCTGATTTAAACTTTAACGAGAAGCTCAAATGCCATCGGCATCTCCACTCTCGACGCTAGATGCGAAGCTCATAGCCTCCGTAGATACCTATGCATTGAAGCAGGAACCGAAAGATGTGGAGTGGGAAAAAGTAGCTCGAGCGCTCACAGCGCTGCGCCTGCACACGCAGGAGGAGCTGATGGAGCTGACGACGGCGCTAGATCGGGTCCAATCTCTGGATCAGACCAACGATTCCGAAGAGGCCAGCAATGTATTAGTGGTACATTCTGAAATTAAGTCAATGCGATCTCAATACAAAGCTGTAGAGCAACATCTTTTACAGGTGGGGAGCGTCATCCACCCTAGACTTTTAACGCTGCAGAATCTACAAAGTCGAGCCGAGTATTTAAAAGCGGTTGTGCAAGTGGAGGAGTTAAGTAATATAGCCAAGCAAGAGGCCCTTCAAGCTACACCGGATGCATTGGAAGCGTTTGAGCGTTTTGCCACTTATGCTGCTGCAATTCCCGATGATTATTCAGCTGTCCGAGTAAGGTTTCTCGAAAACAAGACCCTATGTGAGAGCTCACCCGATCCGTTATATGCTTTCATGGTAACAGAAAGAAGCTATTCGCCGAGTGGGCAGGTTGTCAATGGATCTGCGTCAATTCGCAATCGAGAAGCTGCAGCAGGCACTTGAAAAGATTGGGTGGCCAGAACCATTGACGACGCAGCAAGAGCTAGTGGATAAAGTAAACTATTTTCTTTCTGTACAAACTTTCTAAGTACTTAAACGGCTTTACTTCTTACAGGAGACAGAGTTACGTGATGTGTTAAAGGCTTTTGCGTATTTGCTGAATTTGCAGCTTAGTCAAAAGTCTGATGTTGAAGCAGCGACGAATCTGTGGGCCATGGATTGCGTGATGGAGCCGTTGCTGTTGCGCTTTCGGTACCACTTTGGGCGACCTGAGAGCGCGACGAATCGACTCGCAAAGCCAGAATGGTATCTTCATTACGTGCAAGACCAAGTCGTAGCCCATACGCGGTTTTTAGCACACGCACTCACTCCTGCTCTGCATCGTCACCGCGAAGAACTTCATTGCTGGGATGCCCAGATCCTGATGCTGCGTGATTACGTCAAGGTTGCCAGTTGCAAATTGACACAGGAGATGCATACCTTGCTAGCGGTAAGTTGTCAGTGTGTGGGGTATTGCATGCTGCATAATTCGTCATTTATGGTTTTCATGAGTAGCACCCACCGCTTTTGTGCCATACGCTGGATGAAGTGCTTCTATTCGAGCAGAAAGTTGATGATGACATTGGCTACGGATCATGGGCTAGCGCAGACCGTCGTGCTTATCCTCGCTGCATTGATGTATTTACATCGAGCAATGACATGTTATTTGCTTGGACAAGCATCGATGCTGAGTACGCTCACCGTGTGTTGGCGTCTACTTTGGAAGCGAAATCGTCAGAAGGAACGAAGGACGCATTGTGGCAGTTGGAAGACGGTAATGAGTCAGAGCACTATCAGCAAGAGCTTATTCCTGCGGTAGCGCTCCAATTTGGTACTCTCGTTGATTTTCTCTCACAACGATTTTTCCTGATGGAGACGGATGAACATCGGTATTTGTACGTCATGCAAGTGCATCTGCCGCTTTTGAACCGATTCGGACAGCTATGCGAAACTCGCGGAAGCCATTTAATCAGTAAATTGACCAAGACGAAGACCAATAAAGACGTGCAGAACACATGGAGCGAATTGTTTGGGGTGGTTAATGCACTACAGTACGTCGCTGATATGTTGGCGACATGGGAGCAGAGTAGTGTTTTCTTAGAATTATCGAGAAAGGTTACCCGCTCCGAGGCGACGCGGGCACAAGTGCTACAAATGCACTTGGCGTACTCTAAGCAGGTTCTTGCCCGTGCTTCGGCAGCCGTTCTTGCCACAGAAGAAGCGACGGCCGTACGACAAGCGCTTGCTGGACCTGGTGCCATGATTGGACCGACCGCTGCTCTTACCGCCGCCTATTCGGTTGGGTCTGCGACCATGAAAAGCCTGTTTCGTTGTGCTGAGACTGACAAGATTGAGCAGCAAAGAGTCGCCTCGGTCCCACCAGTGGACAGTGCTGTATCGTCTATCGCAGCAATAGACGACGACAACGAAAAGTCGGTGAACGAGCATAAAGACCTTGATACGCTTGTTTTCTCGCACACAATCTTCGAGCGGCAGATTGCTGAGCTGAAGTCACTAGCGTCGACACTGCTGGAAGGTGCTAAAAGAACATTACTACGTGCAGTGGAGCCAGACATGGAATTATATCGCTCGAGGTATCGTTCCTTGTTGATGGTCGACCATTCCGATTCAGCATTACTCAATATGTATTTTATTTGTGTACTATTTTTTTTGCAGTTCCTTCTGGACGGAGACATCACTCGATGCTGCAAATGGACACCAGCTGCTCGCTGTGTCTTCAGAACTGGCAAACTGCTACACACTTATCCACAACGTACTGTTGTGCGCGCGCAAACGGCTGGTGCCCGAATGCTGGCCCGCTCTTTGGAAAGTACTGGCATCAGCTCTTGATGATGCACTCTTTGATGCGTTTTACAACCCTGCGGTAACGCACGAGTCTACTCGACTGAGTAAGGCGGGAGAGCGTCAATTTGTTTACGACATCCAGACGCTTGTAGCCATTTTTGTCACGGACCCATCTAAAGCCCTACCACGCCCGTATCTTCGGCGCACTCGCGAAGTATGTGTACTTCTCCAGATGCCGGTGTCTCGGGTTTATGAGATATTCAAAGCTCTTGATGATGTGACCATCATCTCCACAGCTGTTACCGAAAAGGGTCCAATCGAGCAGCTTACGACCATATTAGAAGCATGTGGAATTATCTCTCTCACGCCAGCTCAAATCGTTCAGATTTGCACCGTCCGGCTCCATGCTGATAGGCACAAATAACTAACTGCCATTTTAGCCTAACCGAATGAATAACTCATGCGCTCAGTAGTTCAAGCCAGATGGCGGGATGTTTAAGATTCACGAAAAAGATCAAAAAGAATTGCGCATTAAGAATCTAGTCCTTTAATCTATCGACAGTATGGCTCGTCAATGTAGCCGTTCAAAGCCATGACGGCGCCTTCCAATACGCTGGTCACGTCCGTAAAATTGCCTAGTAGTTTAAGCAGAGGTGTAACAACGTCGACATCGGTCTCCATACGAATAATTAGGTTTGTTTCTTCATCCCAAAAGAAGCGCACCGAGCATGGGTAATCCAGTTTGTGTCCCAAAAGCTTCACTGCGAGTGACAAATCGTCGACATTTTCAGAGCTCATGAGCCGTGGGAAGACGTATTCTAACGTCGCCTTACTGATTGTCACGCTAAGCATTGCTGTCGCTGTGACGATGGTTTCAGAGATCTTGTCCATGCCTACAAGACGCAAGTGTAGGTCTTCGTGATACTCAGACAATCGTCGCCAATGCTCCATTAAAACCTCTACACCACACACGTTACCAAAGTCGACGTCTGGTGCCATTGTTGACCGCAAAAACATGACTTGGTGCTGAGACTCTGAGGCACGAAGCACGTCATTAGACTCAGCTGACCCTTGCGCATACGCGTTGCTAACGCCGTGACGAAAGAGCTGGAAATACTCGACCACAACGTCCCAAACACGCTGCTGCGAGTTGTAGCGAAGACGTCGACGCTGCACCTCTAACAATGGAATCTCGCCGCGAAGTTCCGTGACTGTTGTTTTAAGAGTAGAGACGTATTCGCGCTGTTTTTGGCGGTACCGGGCTTGGTTCGTCCGGCACTGTTCACGACAAGCTTCCGATTTTAGACTCACCCTGCGTTTCCTCTTCTGCATTGCAACCGGACCCCTCGCCTGGGTGATCGACAAAGTGGCTACCGCAGATGAGACTGATTGTGCAGGGGATTCTGTTGCCTGCGGCTGCGCATGGCGTGAAGACGTCTCGGTACAGCGGCTCACAGAAAACGCTGGTGCAGAGGATTCTCTGACGGCGTCATCTTGCCTACGTGGCACTGACCTCTGCTCAAAGCTCCCAACTTGTTCAGCAGAGCTCCTTGTGTACCCAGCCAATTGCGACACTCGCCGCAGCGGCGGGAGAATCACAGTAGATGCGGAGGAAAAATGGATCGGTCGCTGTTCTTGCGTAGTTCTGTCCGCGTTGTCGGTGTGACTGTTAGATTTTGCGACACTGTACTGAGGGGCTGCCGTGCGTGTGAGCACGTTTCCAATCACGGCGTCGCTGAATGGAAGGTCGTCGAAGTTCCTACGGCTGGCCATCATCGCCGTTTCGTTATCGACTCAGGATGGTAAAATAGAGCTGTGAGAGACTTTACAAATTGTGTTGTGCTGCGTTATCAAAACTCTGTTGTGCATAAAGCTGTCCCAGCTGGCAACTGCGACTCGCTCTGGTTCTTGATCGCGTCAGGCGCAAACAAGCCAAGTACTCCGGTGATTTGAACAAACACTTGGTGGCCACGGGTCAGCTCCAATCACATGAGTAACACTGAAAATGAAATCAACGGCTGGTGAAGCGCCTATTACTGTCCCATATGGTGCCCGTCATCTCGTCACCCCAACAAGACTGAACAGGAGTTATAAGAGCTGAAGAGCTCAAATCTTTAGATAGCTGCAAGGTACACGTACTTCAACCTAGTAAGTAATCTCTTTCCGACCAAATAGCTTGGACTGCACATTTTAAACCGCGCCGACCGATTAACCATAAAATTACGGTTGCATAGTAATTGATAAGACCAACAGAAGCATCTGGATTAGCAATGTCACGCCCGTAAACCATCCGATCATCATCGTCGACCATCTTGATATGCTGCAAAGAAACGAAGCGGTTCTGAGACTGCACAACAGACGTAATGTCTCGAATCTGCTGTACATCACACGATTCTCGACACTGCGAGCGA
This sequence comes from Plasmopara viticola, assembly GCA_001695595.3. NCBI lineage: Eukaryota > Oomycota > Peronosporomycetes > Peronosporales > Peronosporaceae > Plasmopara > Plasmopara viticola. Next base: position 131,753 of record MBPM02000092.1, read on the forward strand.
CATCACCGGGCGCCTTACTCTCAGGGTGCCTTGTACATGTACTGAAGTCTGAGTCAGAACGTGTGGTAGGTTCTGTGCAAAAGTATTCGGATTACATGCAGGTACAATGCCACAATACGAGTAGCTACATATTAATCTCGCTGACAGAATAATCCCTCCACTTTGTCAAGCGCTATTTACTTGTCAGTTTAAAGCGATTCACAACGTCCAAAGATACGAAATATGAGAAGATGCTTCTGTAAACACCTCGTCTGCCCTGCAACGTTAGGCAGAGGATCCTCATGTTCTAAGGAAGCCCTTCTTGTAAAAGTACCTTAAGGCTGGGACACCGTTGCTCTAACGCCACCAATCGTAAGGCCAGCTTCTTGAACGCAAGCCCGGCGCTTTTACCGAAAACTATTTTAGGGCGCTGATATGTAACGCACATAATCGTACAACAGCAGTGGTAATATGTAATGATAATATGCGAATAATGTCGTAAGACATGGTTTAAAATAACGCGCTAAATCTATTGAATAGTATTGTTTATGTGCCTTTTCAAGTACACCGCCGGGAGGCGCAAGCCAAGTAATGTGTTTTCCTTAATGCGCAATCAATCAAATTACCCTATGATAAATAATGAGCGAAGAATTCTTCTGACGACTGAATAGGTTGAAAATGGAATATGCGACGTTAATTCCGAGATCGAGAAGTAGTAAATGCAAACAAATAGAGGGCTTTCAATCGGCTGATGTGTCACCAAAGTGTGTTGTGAAGTAGTATGCAGCTCTGTATATTTGTTATAAACTTGACCAATGACCAAAAATGATCTGGTTGAGCGACAAAAGCATATCTAACTAAACAAAGGGTGCTAATTGCATGTTCAGCTCCTTGTGAAAAAAGAGGCTTAACATCCATTCGGGCTTTTGTTTTTACGAGGCACAACGTTTCCATCGATTAGGTAACAAAACAATGTTCAATCGATACTTTTGGCTCTACTTTTTTGCTCAAGTCACGAAACAGAGGAGATAATAACCAAATTGTTCATCACTGTACATCGGTCAGTTACTCAATTCATTATTTTGCAGCGATTGCACATAGCCACGTAGTCGCGCACGAAATTGGGCCTCGCCCCAGAACGTGAACTTTCGCGCTTCTTCTCGCGTAAACTTCGCTGGCGCCAAACACATAACAGGAAGACCGAGAAGGCAGGTGCGCGAGTACTTGTCATGTTCATTGTCCTTAATACAGTAGAAGCCGCTGGATTTTTTGGTCGATGCACATAGGAGACATGCTGGAAAATATACAATATTTTTGTGAAAGCCCCGGTCTTAAGGTGATGGACGTATGCAACAAATTTGGTCTAATAACTGGTATTTTCTTACAATCTTATACTTCTTGTTCTACTTATGATTATAATCCTCTTTTTTCTGAAAGATTGCATGCATTTTTGTGTCCTCCGACGTATTTTGGTATGCAAAATGGTACATATGCCGTAAGGGTGCTTGTTATGCACCAGAAATCAAAACTACCTTCGACGGGAAGCCGGATACAGATCAAAAGCTCGACTTTATGTAAAATAACAGTCTTCACCACTAAAATTTGGATTTGAATTGATTGACTAAACATGAGTGCGTATCGTCACTCTTTGACTACCATACGAAAGGTAGGCTTGTTCATGAAGATAAAAAAGCAGGCAGCAAAAAATAGCAGTGTCACCAAGCCAAATATCAAGAAGGTTTTTTTGGCTTTCAAAGGTGCCGCATGCAGCGCCTGCTTCTTTTCACAAGCACCGCTTACGTGCCACTACATGCGCACTTGTAGGCCTCAGGGTATTGGCTTTGCCTAAGCCAAAAACTTAATCGCAACAAGCGTGCTTGCCGAAAGGATTTCGCCTACAACAACGGCTGCACTTACCATACGCAGCGAAAGTTGCACCTGGCCTATAAAGGCAAATTATGTATGGTATAAGGCTTGCCAGTCACTGAACCGCTTGGGCAAGAAAGCTTTAACAAGAGCACCACGGCGCGGAGCACGCGAATATCGTTTTTTCTCACCTCCGCTTTGGGCAACGAATATGGCGAGGAGCGCCATATCTTTGCTAGTGCTTCAAGTCAGTGACGACGTGTTTAAACAGCCACATCGCTCAGGTCTACACTCCAGACTTGTCATCAGACTCATCGCTCTTGCAAAAGGCCGGCCAAAAAGACAGGAAGCCAGGCGACTGTATTGACGACGACACCAATATTTGAGACCAGGCGGGAGAAGTTAAAGTCAAGGAAAAAAATAGTGCATTCCACGGATAGGCCTGGTGGCCGAAGTCACCTTCGCTTTAAGAAGAGAGGCTAATTGACTCGCTCATCATCAGGTTCCGACAAAGCTTCCTATCCGCAAGAAATTGCCTCATTACTTAGAAAACGGCGGGATGAAGTTGAATTGTCCAAGCCAGGTTATGTCTTCAAGTGGTATGCTCATATGCTTCGTGAGCCGTGAGAGCTTTTGCACGCCTGACATCTATAAAAGAGCCGAGTTGAGAGTGGTCATTGCTTCAACGCAACCTTACGGTGGCTATGCGCGTGCTTTAGCACTGTTTAAAATTCTACTAGAGGATTTTACTCGATGTCATCGGATACCAGAAGACAAACTGGCTTGCGTCCGGTATAGGCTTACAACTGTCACTACCACGGCGCAAACGGAAAGACTATTATGAGATCGAATGAAATCCCGACTCAAAATACCCAGAAAACAAGCACATAATCGTGAATATTTGAGCCCATGAGCTATAAGAAATTGCTAGCTTGGTAGGCTCATCCTCGAGATGTTTTAGCTTTAATTTAATGTAGTACTAGGCAGTGGATTTATAAAATTCAAGTGGGGATGTAAAACCATTTCTACCATGTTACGACGTGTGGCCAAAAGACTGCGGCTTGCGTACAAAGCTTTCGTTAATTTTTGAGCGGCTTTCATGGCTTCTATGTTTGGGATAATTGCGCCGCTCCGCAACACATTCGCGTCGCCCTCGAAAGCCCCTCTTTCTCACAACGCACTCCAAATTAAAGCACTGCTAGCCTTTGATGTCACGAGATGACGCTTTTGTCTCGGCTCTTCACCTACTTTTCTGTCAGAAAAGCTCCTCCTGCGCGACTAATAAACGCGTTTGAAATTGTTATCAAGGTCTTCCAGGGGAATCAGGCCGCGACTTCTTTGAATAGGTAAGAAACCTTGAGGCCCTCGTGCTGAAAAGAGATGAACATCTTTGGCCAGGTGGCTCACGATTTCTACATACAGATTGATCACCGCGCATCTCAACGTGAGGCCAATGAACTGTGGCAAAAAGTCCTTTCAGGCTTTACGATCATCAGGCCACTCTAATCGCACAGCCTTATTGCATTCGACTTCTTAGTCTTATGAATGGTACGGCGGTAGCGGTGGGCTCTAATAGCTGCCGTAAGTCTACTCGTACTTAGCTCGTCAACAAGATCTAAAGAGGATGGGACGCTTTGAAGTATTCTTGGGGTGCTTCAAGGCTAGGCTCGGCAGCCTGAATCAAAAAATAACTTACAAGACGCCCAACGTAAAATTTTGAGTGCTTCGACATCGTCATGGGAAAGCTGACTGTGTGCGCCGACCCATGTCTTTTAAAGTCCCGATGTTTTATTTGTTTAGGATTATCGAAGTTACCTTATAAGCAGTAGGTTTTTAGGACTCAATAACTTTTTTTATCCCGTAAAACAAATATTTCTAGGCTTTCTCTTTCATCTTTATCTGAGAATTCCTGCTGTTTATGTCAGGTAGGTGTTATCGCTTCCTCTTGTCGACTTTTCGCAAAGTCAGACGATACTTTCAATAGACAAAATTGTTTCAAATTAGAGTCCTGCGAGTCTTCTCGTACAAATATCGTAGAAGCATTTGTGCTTCTTAAGATTTGGTAAAGCTCCAGGGTATCTCAGCATGCTTGTAAAAGAGTGTAATTGGTGTGTATGTATGAAGTGCAATGATGAGTGCGAAGTTTTCTATAAGTAATTTTTTGGACCACATGTGCAGTGCGACTTCAAGTGCATAGTTGCACTTTCACGCCCGATAATCTGTCCGAGGATAGTCTGCTGTTAACGTCAGTAAGTGGATGCCTTAAGTTTTAAGAGTGTCGGTAAAGCCACACGGGTAAACTAAGAAACTTTATTCGACGTTACAGTATATCGTGAGCAACGATAGTATAATATCGCATCGGAAAGTATATTTACCAGTTATACTGGCTGGACCAGATGTCAAATCCACCATACCGCTCAGACGTCATCCAAATACCAAAACGCCCGTACTCAAAAACCTCGGCAAGCCAACCAAAAAGCCATAGTTTCGGGTTTTCAGCTTTTTGGCTATCTTTGAAAAAGCTTCGGTGTGTGAGCCACGCATTTGATCCTATGGCAGCTCTCGCAATTCTTCCGATACTTGGCCACCTACTCTTACATACGAAAATCAATATGTTATGGATATCTAATATATCGTATTCGACCGATTTAGTTTGCGCACTTTTCTAGCCACGACATGGCCAAGACCAATTGATTATGTATTGTATGTCAACGACACAGATGAATCCATGCTGTATCAGGCATGTCTTACTAGCTCTATGCAGCGATCTGCAGCAGACCTTCCATCCACTTAAAGCGATATGGTAGTACTCGCTGTCGAGAAAGCAAATCCTCGACTTCGTTATCTTCCTTTGCGATAAAATCGTTTTGAGAATCTTGATTAGCACCCAACTCATATGCCTGACGAACTCGTAGCCTTGAATTATGCGGATGTGGGTCAAAATATGAACTGGTATGTGCTTAAGAGCACATAAAGCTTTCCAGGCTAAGACTTTACGCAGAAGATATCTTCTGCGAAAGATGACTAGCCTCTTTTCCTTTCAGCAAAAAGTAGGTCATTTCTTTATCGCTGTTCACAGAGATGAAAGGATATATTGACCATAAAAGACCCATGAACCAATCAATGCACTACTAGTGCGTATGTTATGGCAAGTAACCTCATGTCATGAACAAAGATGTTTCAGTTGGCAGTCCTAAGCTTCATAAATTGGAGCAAGATGACTCTGTCGTGTCCGTCCTTGTCAAGCTATATACTGCGCAACTGGTTGCATCGTCAAAAACATTACAAACAACGCTAATTGGTTTAGCAAATACGGAACATGTGCCGCTTAAAGTTTCTTTCTTTGCTATCCAGCAGCAGTGCTGGCTTTCACAAAGCCACTCAATGCCTATTAAGTGGGTCTGATAAAGAATTTGTGAGACTTAGACAACTAATACTGTACTTGTGCCGACTTTTATGGTTCGGCCTATCTTTGAAAAGTAAAGCGGACCGTAACGAGACGTATATCACATACTCGAAGCCCTCTCAATTCCCGTAGATTCTTGCAAAGTATATGAGGATACAAAGCTTCTTTGTCGCGAAGGCACATGTGTCAGGTTTGGCATAAAGGTTGGTTGGTCTTCATAGCATTGAATATATGCCTGAGATGGCTCGAATGGGCCCCTTAAGATGACTGGTTTACTTTAGAGAAGCAACAGACACTTATAGTGCATGCAAGGGTCCGTGATGGCTGAAGAAAGTGTGTGACCAAAACGTCGAACGTCCCGAGGTCGCTTGGTAGTCTGTGCGGGATCGCTATAAAAATTACGTACGTGTGCTAACTGCCGTGGTAAGCATACACGTCATTAGCCGAATTTAGTAGCCGGCGTCCCATAAGTCCGGTGCACTACATAATATGCATCCGGAAATGCTGGTAGGCAACTCATTCTTCCTCAAGATAGGAGTCATTGTGTAATTTCCCAACTTATTACAAGCATTCTCTGCTGGCCACTTCCCGCTTGGTTCTCAAATGCAAAAAGTTGGTAAAGATTGCGAGAATTTGGACTCTGCCCCATGCTATTCTGTACCTTTTCGGCGAGTATACAACAGCGCACTCACATAGCTTTTGCAGCAATAGGTGTTGTCTAGTGGCAGAACTTTGTGCTTGGCATGGGTCATATCTGTGCCTAACGTTTCGGTTTGGTAAGACTTTAAATCGTGCGTATCTGATGTTTAAGGTCACCAACACAAGACTGAAGTGCCAAGGGCACGCGCTTAATGTGGCCGGAAAAGCTCTGAATTTACAAGGATGGCAAGCAATTTTTCTATGCAGTTTGAAGAGCTCGCGCTGTGGCGCTCAGCATATGACCTAGCTGTGAAACTCGTAAATCTTTCAATCAGAGAAGACCATTTCCATCCAAGGGTCCGAGGTATCCCATAACAGCCAGGGTCTGATTGCCAGGGCTGATTTTGAAAGAAAATTTAAGTGCGTACACTTGCTCGCGCTGGGGCTACTGCTATTCGTAAGGAAGGTGCAAGGCACGGACGGATGTGACCTTCTCTGGTGCCGTTAATTGTCATAGTCAGCGGTACTTTTTAGTATAGTGCAATGTCAAGCAAGGGTGATCTTACGTATGCCAAGATCTTTTTGTAGTGGCGCAACTTTCCCGGGTTTCGAGACCCGTGGAAGTCATTTAAATACCTTTGGCACGTCTAGAAATTGCTACAACCATCAGTTGTATCAACTCAAGAAAAACCGCTTCACGGCTGTCGTCAAGATGTGAGCTAATATCTTCTCCGCGTGTGGCTTTGCGTATTTTGAGAGAAAGAAGTACCATAGATCGATTATGGAGATGTTTATGAGCTGTGCTGCTCACGAAATTGGCAGACGAAGATACCAAGAAAAGAAGAAATGTTGACAGCTTTAAGGCGTTTCTGGATGGCAGACTGTGCGTCGAGCCCAACATCACATGCGCCGAGGATGAGTCGAATAAAATAGCTGTGACTTTTGGATGTAAGGTGACGTGACCATTTAAGTCAAGTGCGTCTGAGAATTTGTTCTTGTCAGACTAAGCATACTTTGTTTTACGCGTTAGCCAGCTCTCCATGCATGACTTAAGTATTTCTTTAATAAAGAGACAAAGACCCAGCCAAGATCCTTGGTTCTCCATATTCTGGTGCCAGATTCGGACGGCAAAACCTTTTTTACAAGGGCAAATTGTAGATGTATAGCTCAATACCGATTTTTCTTCTCAAAAAGCAGCAGTAATCAAGCATTATTTGACTCTACCCTTATTACTAAAACACACGATCCTGGCAGGAAACTAGATCGTGGTAGCGGAAAGGGATCGTGTAAGCATATTATGCTGCATCAGCACGTTCTGGCTTTAGCTAAAGGGATACCTCCACTATGAGCTACTTGCAAACGAAAGGAAACTGCGATGAGATCACACATCATCTTGCACAGATAAGTAAGGCAAGAAGATATGAGGTCTTCTGAAGAGTAACCGTATACCAGCTTTGCTTTTTAAATGATCTCTATCTTTAAGTGCAATTCTCGCTGCCTATCAGGCTGATATAAGACGATAATGTCTCAATCCAAAAAATGCATATATTTCCTCAGAAACAACTTAATCTTTGGAAGCACCACTTTTGGCTCATGATAAGGTCTCAGTTGCTTCAAATTTTATAAGTTTATTTACTCTGACGCCACTGGCAGTGTCAAAAATGTAAAGACAGGCTTTTAAAAACATTAGATGCGTCTGGAATTGCTCCGTTAGCCGGTCCAACAAAAAGTGCTTAATTGAAGCAGATTACTTATTCTAGTACCTTTCGAGCTAATTTGCCTTAACGTTTTTGGCTGTCGGCGTGCATTTTTTTGCAACGCGTCAGAGTCAACCACGAATCAAAGTGTGTTCGTATATCCTTGTACATTTCCGTGTACAATTATCAATTCACCGCTGCTAGTTCTGCTGCCAAGACCAAAAATACGGTATTTACGCCACACACATCCGAAAAGTATCTTTGCTGCTCACCAGCATTGTCCTGACTCTGAAGGCACGGATTCTACTAGGTGAGAAAGCTTAAAGTCGGAATTTAAAGAGTAGATCTTCTCCTATACGATAGAGGCAGCCACTTGCGCGGCTTTCTACACGCATATGAATGCGTGTGTGGTGCTCGCGCTCTCTGACCTGGGAGGCCGAGCTAGAAGCTAAGCACTCACCTGCAAAAGAATATCGGTGTGTTCAGCATAAAAGAAGACTTAAATGTAACATTTCATCCAATAAGCTTCGAGCTACACGCTCAACTCAGATGGGAAGACGTGAACTAAATAAATGTGTCAGTTCGTTAGGGAACTAACAGACCTCTATTTCCAAGGCGCTTCTCTCCGATCAAAACTCGGTGACTTCGCACATTGATGGCCGAAAGGTAGGCCTGCCCCGCAATCGAGTCCTTAAAATACATTTATCAAGGGGCTCGTCAAATGATCTTCAGGAGAATTAAAGCCCCAGGTAGAATTTTTCTCCAGAAGGCACTAGATGATCAGTTCCGGATAATGCTCCTTTTGAAACGCTGATTTGTGAATCCGAGTCAGCGAGCTCAGATTTGACGGAATTAATTACTGCCAAGCAAAGCAATGTCTATTTCTTTGGCTGCAATAACCAAAGTCCCGAAAGAAGCCACCGGGCTGAATATTGTCTCGCCTATGGAATTCGAAGGACCATTTGCATAGTAGGTACTACCACCAGGATTACTTGAGCCCGACCATTAAGTCAAGGACTTTGTTCGTAAAAATCGAATGCCATGACGCGGTCTAGCTGCTCGGAACAGCCGCGTCTTTAGGTCCATAGAAGTCAGGAAGTTTTTTGATGAGTGCAAACTTCTTGCACGATAGATACAGGAAGGATATTGTACCCATTCCGGGACCTGTGCGAGGATGTACAATGTGTTTTACACGCGTGGACTTAGTATAGACTAATGTGCTACCAAATGTAACAAGTTCGCAAACATTGCATAGAGAAGGTGTGCAGGGAGATAAAAGATCGTCTGGTGAACAACTGCTTACTTATTCATTGCGTTTTGATGATAATACCATTTTATGATGTTTGTCTTTAGTGATTATTTGTGAGCGCTATACTATACTCGTAGAGACTATTTCCATTTTTATAATTTCCCAGCTTGGTTTTACAAAATGTCCATTTTATGTAACTTCCGGTTACATTGCTCCAATCATACCAAGACATTAATATTGACGGTACCAAGTTCAGATAATTTTTTCTCGAAGTTGGCAATGTTTTAACAGCCGAACTGAACACAAACTTCAGATTGAGAGCCAACAGTTGACAAGTGATTTATTCTGGTCGCTCGCTTAATGAAGTCATTGCCGTCTACACACTTTTTCGAAGCGTAGCAACATTGACGAAATATGCTGGAGAAAAACGATCACAAGGTCGCTTTACTACAAAAAAAACTTATTAAATATCCGACTGTTTGCAATTGTATCCCGTATCTATGGTACGCAACCAAAATAATGAGATATTAGCCTCCCACATATGATAAAGTTACATTTTTTGTATGTACAAAACCTTATTTGTTTTTCGCTTCCTTTACCTCTCATTTATTTTTTCGAGCATCACAATATGACTGTGAGAAAAGGAAATTATACGGGTTCTTTATTATTATTGTATTGTATTGTATTACGTTATCGCGTTGCCAAGTTATGCACGTGCTAGGCTCTATGGCTAGTCCACGGCATAGAGTGGTGTCCGCATACGTCGGGTCTCGTTCGGCGGGCAGTGCAGCCAGCACCGAGGCCGTGAGGGTCTTCCATTATTTTGTGTAGTTCTGACTTGGTAAGAGCCCAGGTGGCGCCCTGGTGCTGGAGACCGTCGCGTCGAGGGTGAGACTCGTTAAAGACCTGCAGATGCCCGAGAGCACCTGCCCGAAGCGCGCGAGCATTTAGCCCCCGCGCTTGGAAGGAGGGCGTCACCCCTAAATTTAATGTCTTTTTACATAATTATAGAAATTTCTGCCACCAAGTTGTGTTTGAATGCTTACAAACAATGACATCTGCTTGAAGTTTCGAAAGGATTGATCAAAACTGATTAATATATACTTTTGTTTAGCAGCATAGCATAACTGTTCTTACTCTCATGTAAACCGATCCTGTGGTGCAGTGGTTTACTACTCACTTCAGGACCGGGAGGTCCCGGGTTCGATCCCCGGAGCCGGATAGACTCGGGTTAAGTGTAATGAACAACCCTATAGCACTTGCTTGACATGGCTTACACGGCCCCTAATTAGGGGTAACGTACTCCATCATCTCTTACTCTCATGTAACAGACACGATGCGAGTACTTACATCTGTCGAGAAAGGACTCGCTGAGCTGACTTCGCCTCGTGGCGCTCGGGTATTGTACGTCGTATCCAAGATTGCAGCTCTTTTACATTGATTGTAGTACCACCATTGCCACGAAAAACTATTGTGACCTTCAACCAAACGTCATTTTGTACAATTCGCAACGATCCCACTGCCTCAAATGCTCAAAAAAATGATGCCACCAATCTGAAAGTCTCTTCCACGTGTTCTTTGAAACCAGATGCAAATCGCCCTAACGAATCCAGCAACTTTTATACCCAGAGCTCTCTAGTCTCACTTAGTTTAATAAGTTCGATCCACCGCACCAATTGTTCTCCGACAGCTTGCATGAGTAACTTGTTGCCACCATCGATATATTGTGACCTAGCCGCGATATCGAACGGTGGGACGCGTTCGAACGACCGTCTGTAGCACAAACCACCAACGCAGCAACAAGCGGTCTAAATGCCTTCCAGCTATGAAAATGATGCACAAAAGCTGCCTCCGGCTCAATTGCGTACATGAGAACGAAAACGTCGTGTAATTGCATTACAAATGGCCACTTGTAGCGACGAGCAAATTGCACATCACTGCTCAGTGCCGCTCTTTCCATTTCTGCCCATGCTCAAGCTGGTGCACATCTGCTGTGCGTATTAAACTCATGTAATGTACCGAATGGCTCAAAGCACCATTTACACGCATATCGTGGTACATTCGTTTTCCTATTGATGTGACGGAACATAACACGCAAGAAAGAAGTGCCCAGTCGTTCGAGATCAACTATAACTTGTTGTCGCGACAGGTCATGCCGGCGTTTTCGAAACGACCACATCTGAGCTATACAATCTTCCTACAAATACGTCACAACTACCCGCCACAGCATTTGTCGTCGACGCGACAACCACGTACAACAGTTCTTAAGCCTCTTGCAAACGACTGACGACCAAGGGCAGCAGCCAAAAAGTTCTGTGAATTTGGGACTGTTGAAAAACTTGCAAGCAATTATAGCTCTTCATACCCTTGCTCGTCTTTCTCTATCAGCATTTGATACAATGCTCCTATATCTAAGCCTTGAAAGGGGCTGGAGCCACAAGAGTTAGAGTGCATTTCGCGTAGCTTTTCAGCAAAAATACATCTTCTCGCGCACGTCGGTAATGTTTCACAAAGCTGGCATCAGCTAGCAACGTGGTGAGCCGAACTTGAGCACAGCGACGACGCCAGAGCCTTTGTGTAACAACAATGCTCTGTCGGCGTCTCCAAGACTGGAGAACAGATACCCCTATCCAACGCAATCGAATCTTCACTCGGCGCAGAAGTGTATGTTGCGCTGGCAAAAGTCGACTGATTTGCTAGAAACGACAAAGAATCTTTCGATGCTATCATGCGCAAACAGCGCTGGGGCTGCACAGCGCTGCGTACTCGTGTGGCATGATTGTACCAAATCTAATAGCGACGCTGGATAGAAGTTGCCGGCTCTTTAACAACTTGTACTGACTTAAGCAGCTGTCTACGATTATGCCACCGACGGCATTGTCGTTAAAGAAGCAACAAGCAGCGAATTCGGTGGTGATGGTGCGCCTGGTGAGAGCACTGAAACTTCGTTACGCATTTATGCGCTTCACTGGAAATCTATTTTCCAATGTGCAAAAGCCGACTAAAATTTCCAGTCGAGCCTGCGACGTGATCGAAGAATGCCAGGTTCAAGCGTTGCTAGCGCATCGCCTTTCGTAACTTGATAGTGGGCACTATTAAAAACCGTTGGGGCATAAGCGGATAGTGGCGTATTCGTCAACGGTGAGTTATCTACGTCCAGGAAGCGTTCTTCAATATAGATCTATGTGGGTGCTGTACATACAAGCTCATTCTCGTCATTTTAAGAAAGTTCATGCTTTGGCACAGGCCCGAGAGAAAATTTCGTTGAATGATAGGCTAAAAATTGTGTCGATACGGTGCCACCGAAAACCGACTCGCTCGTTATCTCGACTGCAAGAACGAGCGTAGATTTTCTCAAAGTCTCGCTTTCGATCCAAGTTGAGATTGACGTTGCACTGCCGATCGTATTTGAGCTTTCACTTCCACAGAGCAAAGTGAAGAAATATCCATTGAAGTGTCTACCTTGTGTCCAATGAAGCTATCAATCTTGGAATGTACCGTGAACCATTTTGCAAGTCGTTCCTGTTTCTCTGCGAGCTGATACTCTTCATAAGTCGACATGCATTTCTTCTTTCTCTTTAGACTAAATGTCTTTGCTTCACGAGGACTCACTTCAGAAGTTTCAATAATCGAAGCTGTCAGTGATAACTCAGTGGTCTTCGATTGCGCGTGAGTCCCTGCTTTGTTAACGGGTCGCTGCAGCTGCGTTGTAGCCACCGGAGTGTCACTAAGTCTATTCTCCAACCATTTGCCATCAAGCCGTAGCAACTTCTTTTGTATTTTCAAAATGTTTTTCGCCGCTCGCTGTGCCGGCGATGGTGCAACAGCTTTTGACCGGCCGAGGTGTTGACGATATGGCGATTTCTGCTTGCAGAGATTCAACCCTTCCTCGTTGTTGTTCCTAGTCGGCACTTTAACTCGTTCATCAAATTGTTTCAACTCTCCTACGAGATTAGTCTTCCTTACGTCCATATTAATTAGCCAGTGACATTCCTCGATCAGATTAGCAGCAATTGGTGGAGCGTTTTTGTTGTCAAAGAAGGAACCGTGGTCAAGCATAATAAGCGTTAATGGTACCAGCTAAATAGTGTACACTACTCCATCAGCCTGTTTTTTCGAATGATAACATCCTCTACAAGTTTAGATAAGAGCAAATATAGAAAGCGCCGCTAAAATGGGAAAAGCAATTTTACGGTCTAAAAAAATCTTCCTTTTTTTCCGCTCGATGAGACGATGTAAAGCACTTGCTGTGGCGTTGTGTAGTCTCGAGTCGAAGACTTTTGAAGACCTCTCTCGCACGTCATCCCTGTGATTTGGATCTTGCCACCTGTTTCGATAATAATAAGCTTTGCATCTGTCGTCGCCTTCTTGCAGCTTTCTTTCAGATGGGAAAGAAAAGAGTAGGCGTTTTGCCGCAAAGGACTGGCAGCGCATTTTTTTCGCCATTTCTCTATTTTGCTGTTCGAACTGAGGGCGAGAGCATTGAGTGCGATGGAAGTGTTTTTTGCAGGATTCAATGCCGAGGAGCTGGCAATGATGCAGGAGCTACTGAGGCTTTTACTGGAAGACGATGAGGCACAGCCAACTTCTGGACAGGACGGTCAGACTCTACTAGCAGGTGGCATAACAATGAACGATTTCGGCAACTATCAGAGAGGGTTGGGCGCCCCAAACGGCACTGCGTGGAATGCACCGCCTGCTATGATGACCTTTTCGCCGCAATTCTCGACACAAACGTCTAGAACCCGCACGAGTAGCCACTTTGGAAATGAGAACGAGCCCATGCTTAAACGCGGCCGAGTGGATGTCGCGCCGACGATGCGAGCGTCGGTGAATTGCAGTCCATACCCTCAAGGATCAGGCGCGGGACATTTCTTCTATTAGACGAAGAAAGAGCTTACGCTTGTGCAGTGCGGATCGAACGCATGCACTGAGCTCACATGCCAGATCAGACATTTATTTAATCGCAATGAATGTAGTCGCGACAATTTTCGTGTTTTTAATTTAATGTCGTCGTGTTTGGCACAGCAGGTTAGGGTAGATCACAGCTTGGATAGGGTGGTAGTTTCCAAGTCTGTCTTACCCTCATAAAATACCTCAACGACCATACTGCGACTATACTCTACAACAACTTTCTTATACAATTGAAGGTCGTTTGGAAAAGCTAGGTTTATAGAAGCAAACGACGAGGTGCAGTTTAATGACCGCGCAATCCAATTTTTTAAGTGGTCGTGTTCGACGGAAGCCATAAAAGCAGAGGGACACTACACTACTGCCGACGGAAACGTGTCGCTGATGCCGCTACGCGGGCGAGAACGACTGACGCCTGTCCGTTCGCCAACCTGCCATCAGACGAAGAGGCATCCTACCGCACAACTCCTATTTAGATTCATGTTTCACCTTAAAACTTGGTTGTTTGGACAACAATGAACACTCCTGCTCTTTTTTACGTTCGTCGGCGGCTCAGTGTTGCGCTGTATGGCGAAGTACTCGAGTGCGACCTGCCTAGCCATGCAATTCTTGTGCATTTCGTTTGCAAAAGCAGCAGCAGCTCGCTTTCAAGTTTCAGATAGAAGAGTGATTGACAACTCGTTTTAAGAGTAGCGCATGGCAGCAACGTTAGTGGCAATCGGGGGTCATTGCAACGTTACATTGTCAATAATAAATGTTACACCTTGTAAACAAATTGTGTGGAGAAGATCTGCATTCTCTTGTTCTGTCAAGACTCGCCACATCGATTTATTTACAAGAGCACGAAATTTTATCGCAGGTGTGCCAAGTATTAAAAGACGTCGACTATATTCGATCAAAGGTGGAAATCGCTCATCGAGACTCTTCGCTAGAGACATACTGTTGAGTCAAGGTGTGTGCAAGATTATAGACTTTGGACTCTCCACCGACGCTCGAATACTTTGCACGGGTGGTTGTATCGGCAACGTGTATTATATGGCATCAGAGATCGTTGCTGGCGAGCGTTACGATCCCACTCTGGTTGACATGTGGTCACTGGAAATCATGTGGTTGACAGGATCGCCACTCTAAGAAAGCTTTCTGTGCTGTCAAGCGTCATGGGATTAGTGCCATTATTGACGTGTGGACCCGCACTTTCGAGAAATTTGATATTAGAACTGGAAAAGTTGCACAGTCATCTGATCAGGCGTAAGCCCACCCCTTGTTCTCCTCAATGGCAGAGTAAACGTCGGACGATTGTTCTGCCGTTTGTTGTGAGACAAAAGATATCTTTGTTATGGTCTTTGCATATATTACTTGAATATTGGGAGCATGTCAGTCGACTACTCCATTGGACAATAGTCCAAAATGGAAATTAAACATGTCGATTACCGTAATTGCACGCGTAAGAAAGTACAACCATTGCATTAGTCTTAGACAAGTTCTTGCTTGATCAACCGGGCGATAGTACTTAATTGCACGTTGCTTGTGCCGCCGTAAATCGTACCAACTTTGCAGTCCCGGTAAAATTTTTCGGCTAGTAACTGTTTCGAGAAGCCCACGCCACCCAATAGCTCAATGCACTTCGATGACGTACGTTCTGCCACGCGCGACGCGTGTAGCTTGGCCATACAAGATGCCTTGACGAATTCATGACCAGCATCTTTAAGCCGAGCGGCGTTGTAAATGAGCAGTCGAGCGCTTGCGAGATCGACTGCCAATTCTGCGTACTGGTGTTGCACAGCCTGAAAGTCGCCAATTACACGTCCAAACTGTTTCCGCGCAAAAAGATAAGGCATTGCATGACGATAAGCTCCCTCTGCAATCCCAAGCTGTTGCGCTGCAATTCCAATGCGACCTTCATTCAACTGACCAATAGCAATAGCGTAACCTTGACCCACTTTACCAAGCACTTTTTCCTTCGGAATTTTGACATCCTCAAGAATGACGGAAGACGTAGATGATGCATTCAGTCCAAGCTTCTTCTCTGGTGGTCCAAATGAAAGACCAGGCGTGCCACGCTCCACAATGAAGCATGTAATACCCTTGTAGCCTAATGACGAATCCACGGTAGCCATGACCAGAAATACGTCAGCGTGCGCAACATTACTGATCCACATTTTCTCGCCATTTAACGTGTAATAAGTTCCATCTGCCGAAGCGTCAGCTCTCGACTTGAGGGAAAAGGCGTCGCTACCAGCCTCAGCTTCAGTCAAACAGAAACTTCCTACTGTGTTCGTGGATAGACGAGGAAGGTATTCCTGACGCTGCTCCTCAGTTCCGTAACGTAAAAAGACATTGCTCACTACGGTATTCTGCAAATCGCACAAAAGACCAACACTCGCGTCGACGCGAGAAAGCTCCTCGATTGTAAGTATTAAGCTCATAAATGACGCCCCCACTCCACCGTATTCCATCGGTATCTGCACCGAGAGCAAGCCATTACGAAATAGACCTTTGATCACTTCCGGCGTCATCTCGCCTGCTTCGTCCATGGTACGAACACTCGGTTCAATCACGTCGGCAGCAAAGCGAGTCACCGATTTCTTAAACATTTCTTCCTCTTCTGTCAAAATAGTAAGGGGCATAGGCATTACCGAAAAAGTGCTGGCAATGCTTCCTCCACACCGACGAGCCCCCACTACAACCGCTTTAGTGAATTGACGCTGCGTACGAGTCAACACGTTGCGCAGCATGATTTAAGTAGCAAATATTAAAGTGAGGACAGTAGTGGACTGTGAGTATTTATAAGCTGCAACATGGGACGAGTTGTGATTGGCTATTTGACCCCCTCATCAAATCCAAGAGAGCGGATGCATCGATATCTTTATCAATTTGTAGACTATTTCTATTAATAAAACGCACGTTTATAAAGTTATAGGTATGCCCATCACTTTCTTCGTCCAGTCACCCAAACGCACAATGTCCCTCGTCCAGCGACTCATTCGCTCGTCCCGCTCTGTTCAGACGTGTCATCCACTTCTAGGTGCTTCCACCTCTTCTGAATGTCAAGAACGTACGCAATTGCTGAACATGCGTGCCTTTCACGCATCTCCACAGCGCGAGAATACAGCGCTGATTGCTGGATTAGGCGTCGCCGGCGTCGCTTTGAGCGCCAAGTACGCACTTCAGGTGTGGGAGGCTTACAAGAATCGACCAAAGAGCGATAAATTAAGCTCGTGGAAATATCGCAATTTCTACGATGGTCCTTTCGAAGAAAAGATGACGAGACGGGAGGCCGCACTCATTTTGGGCGTGCGTGAGAGTGCGTCACAGGAGCGAATTCGCAACGCGCACCGCAAGCTACTGATCCTTAACCATCCAGACACGGGCGGCTCAACATTTTTAGCCACAAAGATTAATCAAGCGAAAGAGATGTTGCTTAACGGCGGCAAATAGGCGGTAATATTCGAGTAAATAGACCAACATTTCCTGTGTTAATTGTTCTTAATCAGTGAATATGATCCGATACGGGTACTACCGGTGCCGGGGCTGAAAAAGACGGAGGTACATTAAGACCAATTGTTTGCTGCTGAAGACGCGCGAGATTGGCTACGTTCTTGTACTTGAAAGAAATTTGGGTCATGAGTTGGTCCACAATCGACGCAAAACTGCGTTCGAATTCTGTTTGTAAAGGAGACACTCTAGCTGAAGAAAGAGGAGATGTTTCCGTCTCTGGCGGTGGTGACACAGGCTCTTTGGATGAGAAGAGGTCAATATCTGGTAGAGGAGGGGGTAAAAAGGTTTCGTTTGTGGCGTCCACTTGATCAAGATCAAAGTGATGGGGAAGAAAGATTTCTGTCGACATGAGAGCAACTGGAACCGAGATATGCGGAGAATTGGGCTGGCTCGAGCGACGGAAAGCTTCTCGACTGATGAGAAGACACTGCCAACACAATTGCGCAAATTCGACAAGGAGATTTGCTAGCTCGTGACGTTTCTGTAAACTGTCGTGGCTGCTTAAATTGCGACCTTCGGCGTTCACTAGGTGTGATGAATTATCCGCAAGGAAAGACTCGAGGATTTCTGGAATACCTCCGTGCACATGTGTGTCTACACTACCTTTTAACACCATTGTTAACGTCTTCAAATCCGTCTTGCCGACGCTTTCTTTGTCAATCTCAGCTCGTAAAAGACCGCAACGCTTGTGAATGTCATCCATCGAATTTTCAATGGGACTTCGTAGCTCTTCATGACGCACACACACGCGTTGACGGTGCAGATGACATGGAAATGCACGTGTTACCGATAGGTATGTGATGCGTTTCATTTGCTCGGATGTCTTGCCGTAGGCTGACGAGCTACCACGTGTGAAAGGCACGGCGAACTTAAACGCCACTTGCCAGTTTGAACTTTGCAAATTTGTGGCGTTTAGATGCAATAACTCTTCCGCATGAGCTTCTTCTACCGTCGTGACGCGCAGGAATATGACATTGGGGTTGCTCTCACTGCTAACCAAAGGCTTTGGCTCCAGGACGACATCGACACGCTCACATTGTGGATATTTGGTATGAAGCATTGATTTCATCTCAATTACAAACTCGCCAAGTGACACGAATTTTCCTCGTTTGTAGATAAATTCGTTCTTTGTAATTAAAGCGGACACGCAACCACCAGCATAACGTACTCGGTAAAATGAAAAGGTCGAGTTATTGTGCTGACCTCCTCCAGGATCTTGTCGTTCGACTAGTTTTCCGACCAGCGCATCAATGCATCGGAGCATGTCTTGGTATTCATGAAAACGCCGCTGCTGCTTTAAGTGCACTAGCAAACGTTCGCAAATCGATAGTTCTTTTTCAATCCAATTGGCTCGCTCAGCGTAGCCACGTGCTACGAAAAGCTCACGTACAATCCATTGACGAATTCGAGTAAGGTACGAACTACTTGACGGATCGTTATCCAGTTTCGTCTGCTGCACGCATTCGATAGCCATCATTTTACAGCAAACGGCTTCAGCAAACGCGTTTCGACGCAAATGAAGACGAAGCAAAGCGTTGATCCAAATAAGTTTCTCTTCCAGAAGCCAATGTGGGGAGATGTCTTGAATGACGCGATCAATTCCTTCTTCAATCTCTTCCACGTCGTGAGCTCCGTCTGGGTCTTGAAACGCACTATGCCAACGGTCGAATGTGTGAACTTTGGTCGTAAGATCATTTAAGAGCTCAAGAAATTGGAGATGGAAACTTGGTGGAAGACTTATGACACTTCCACACAAATTTGTCGCAAGTGTACGCATTTTGTCTAACAGATCTCTTATGGAGGTAGTGGAGATCGTCGACGCTAGGAGCTTGCTCGATGATGGGAAAAAGGATGCTGTAAGTACCTTGAGGATTGGTGCCTTAACAAGAAGAAAACTCCCCGTTTGTTCATAGCACACTGTGAGTAATTGACTGATCAGCATGGCTGCATGGTATCGCATCGAAGCTTTTCTTGCCGTTGCTGCAATTGTCATGGTCAACTGGAGCCAACATTGGTCATAAGGTCGAGGAAGGCCAGGGATACGAACTGCGAACAAAGCCACTGCAAAGCGCGAAACGAACAACTGCAAGTACTGTAGCAAAGTGCTTACAAAGCACGTTTCAGTGTCATGCTTACCACTGGTCTTGTGATCATCGATCTGGTGTTCCATTTGGGTCTCAATTTCGTGTTCAAGATCGCCGACTAAGTATTTAATGCTGCTTGATCGATGCAGCAATTGGAACAAAAGCTCGGTAATGAAGCCAAGAAGAACGAACGCTTGGTTTATGGATATAGCTTTTACCGCGACATCGTCAGCTGTATTAGGGCAAATCGACTTTCCAAGACGAGGTTTGTAGACCACTTCAATTAGTCGAATGACGTTCTCGTATCGATTAACAGCGGTCTGAAGCACTCGAAGTGCACTTTGTGCTACCGCGTGTTGTAAAGCAGCAATTTCTTCCTCATGGTCCCCTTTTAGCTTATCATCCGTAATTGCTAAAGCTCCTTTCTCTTCCAATCCAGTGCTAAACACGGCTTGTCGCTGCTGAGAGATAGAGTTTTGCTTGATCCGATTACGTGGTAGCGACTTGTCTCTGTCCGTCGCATTTTGAATTGTTTCACTTACCTTGTCAGCTGGTATAGCTTTGACCGAGAATTCAAGTCCACCTCCTGCTCGACGATGAAGACCGTGGCGGTTTGCAAGTCGATTTTCAAGCAGAGACAGCCCTGTTTCGTTGTCAGACGCACTCAAGTCTGGCGAAAGGAGTTGACACCAAAGTTGTTCCTTTGTCGTGTTTGACGAATCCAGACTCAAGAATATTTCAAGCAATCGTTGTATTAAGACCAAGCTGGCGTGGACCCTGGATTCGTCATACGCTAACACTTGATCGTCACACTTACTCTCGCAATAATTAGCAACTGCTTCGTTGTTTGATACGTCTTTGAAAATATGCTACATTGAGAATCTTTGCGCGTCAGCTAGAATATCTATGTGTTCGAGCATGACCTGATAAACTTACTTTTTTGACGATACAGTGGTAGTAGACAAGTGCCTCAGTCTCGTCCACTCGCACCTCACGCTCTTGTGTAGAGACTTGATCTTTATCTGGTTGAAAAAAAAGTGGCAGCTGAGAATTTGATACACTGCACAGGAGGTGGCCTATACATGCCATCATTTCTTTCTGAAGAATGGACACGGATTTTCTTTCAGCATTTGAATACCCACTCGCACGATCGCCAAAAGTAAGCGAGTTTTTTGATAGCAATTTGCCGGGTGTCGTGAATTGAGCAAAGCGAGGAAACAGGGGATAGTATAAAAGAGCGATCCTTTCTTGATGTTTCGAGCTTTGGAAGCGAGGATTATACACTTGCGTCGCAAACATCCTTCGCAGCAATTGGACACTATCAATGCGTATTTTTTGCTCGCTTTGAGAGTCAATGATGAGCAAAAGCGTTTCAGAGACAGCTTTGGCTAGCCATGCTCGTGCTTTGCCGGTATTTTCTTCTATAGCGCCGTTCACAGTGGGAAAAAATTCGAAATCTACCAAGATATGAAGAAATGGGAGCCAGATATGACGAAGGCTGTTTGCATCTCCCTGAACATCGATTTTTTCAATATATCGGTCAATGACCCGAGCAGAAAAAGCATTTTTTACGACGAGAAATGCTCCTCGACAAAAGTATGCAACACTGCGATTAATTTCCTTTTGTAGTAGCAAACCATTTGTCGTATCACTAGCACACGCGACGAGTTGATTTAGTAGACGCTCCAGCATGACTTCGCCATTTTGATCGAGTATCATCGGCAATGAGTTTGTTGCATTGTCGCCCAAGCTGGTCCCTTGATCTAGCAAACTCATCGCCATGGATTTTAAAATAAGCTGCAAGAGAACATTTGAATACATCAGTGACATTCGCTTTGTATCGGCGTTCTCATCAGCCGACGCCTTATTACTCAGCACGTTTAGCCATGTTTCGAGTAGCGCACTATAAACAGAGTTACGATCACTTTTAGCTACATTTTTGATAAGGGGCTGGAGCCCATGTGGGTCTTCGATTGATGTCTCGTCAAAGACAAAGTGGACGAAGTCATGAAGCACTCGATTCATTTCGTGAATCTTTAACGATCCTCTTGGATTCCAGCTTGTCTTTTCCATGATGGCAAGAAGGGTTCGAAAGGCTGACCACCGCACAATCGAGGTTCCATATCGTAGATATCCGAGTACAAACTTGGCAATTATAAAGAAAAAATAGCGTACATTCACTGCATTGCTCTGATTGAGGCCCAGTAACCGGGCAAGAATGGTTTCTTCCTTGCTATTATAGTCGAATCTGCGACTGCTATGAAATGGATTGAGAAACGCGGCAACAGCGCTGTCTTGGCTGTGTATCGAAGACACAACGCGGCCGCGGCACGTAAACACTGTCTTGGTATTGTCTAAAGTCGCCTCTCGAGCAGCAGCGACATAACCATTGCAAAGCGGAACAACACCTGATGCCGACGACTTTGTTGAAATGGGAGCAGGAATAACGTTCACGGCAAACTTTCCGTCTTGCATAATAGTCTCATCCTTTTCAAGAATCGGCATGACTGCATACCCAACGATTTCCTGCTGTGGCTGACTAGGCTGCAACTTTTTGCAGTGAACGTGAAAAAATGTAAAAAGGAGATGATGGTCTAATGTCAAGCACTCTGGAAGGCAGATTTTGATCTCGTCGTCATACTGCGGATTCTTTTGATGGTATCCTACAAGTGCGTATGCTGAGCAGCTTACGTGATTTTGCGCTCGGTAGACTGCTCGAAGAACAGCTTCATCAATTATTTCATCACCACGAACGGCATCTACTTCTTTTTGCAGTAGTTGAACTCGAATTGCTATGTTGCGAAAAAGACACCTTTCAAGCTGATGTGGGTACACGTACAACGTGTTCACATACGAGACAGCCACGGGACCTGAGCCAGTAATTCCAAACTTTGGAATCAAAGACGAAGTGCAGAAGGGCTGAACTTCACAGCACACAGTTACTGTGTCGACGTCGGTGGCAGTCGTTTCCTTAGAAGTAAGGTTGGAAGTGAATTGGCCTCTAAGGTTGGAAGTGAATTGGCCTCTAAGGTTGGAAGTGAATTGGCCTCGCTCGGAAAACGGGTCGAAAATCTTTAGTTGTGGCAGCGGATATGGTCCCGAGGTCTCTGGACTCTTAAATTTTGCGTTGGCAAATTCCTCTGCTGAAATGGCGTTAAAGTCGAACTCACACAAAGCAGGAATAGCTTTTTCTCTATAAAACACGATAGATGAATATTACTTCAGCGTATCAATCATATCAGAACTCCTACTCACTTAAAAAGACCTCGGATGGCATCTGAAATCATGGAGATCCGTTGTTCTTCCGAAATGCAACCCCGCTGCCTATACAAAGTCATCGGTCGCTTAATTCCTTTACTTAACGGCATGATCCCCCATGCAAGTGGTTGCTGAAATCGGCCGAGACGTAGTCTACAATCCACAGCCTTTTCAACTAATTTTTGCTGCTCTGACGTTGAGGCAAACTTATCTGGCGTGCAGTATGGTGCTGTCGCGATGTCTGCGTCGCCAACCAACACTTTGCTTACTTTCAAAAGCAAATACAAATTCTGCATTTGCAATGTTGGGAGCACGTGCAATAGAACAGCAGGAGGTGCTGTAGCATCACTCTCATCTAACATTGGACCCGGAATTTGAAAGCAAATTTCCTCGGTAGCTCGGCAGCCTAGTGACATGTCATACATCACCAATCTACACGTAAGAGATTCAACCTACATTAAAGTATCAGTGCACAAGGACAGATACAACGAAGGCTTGAGATTTTCACAAGTCAAGAAAAACTGACCGTGCCAAGGAGAAAACGAATGCGAGGCGTAATCAAAAAAGCTTGCGCTTCTGGAATAGCCACGCGCGGCTCTAAAATTGACGACGTATGGATTTGAGATGCAAAAGTCGGTTCACTCGGTGTATACTGAGGCTCGTAGCTTTTCATCAATGAGCCCTCTATCATTACAAGAAGCGGTTAAGCGTATATCTCGAAAACTTAGATATCCGTTCGACCTACCTGTATCGTGGTTTGAAGCCGATAAAAAAGGAAGACGTAATACTTTCCATGGCCTCGAAAATTCTTGAAGAATGGGTGCATCAACCGGCGACGGTGGTGGGAGTGGAATCGTCATTGGATATCTCCATTCACTCCTTTTTAACTCTACCAGGTTTAAAGATCCCGTCGGTATCCCGAATCCCGAATCGTGTTCTGCCCACTTGTCAGTCGACGGCTGCCCATCTTTCGTCGGCTGATCAAGTGTCTCAGGCATTGAAGACGTCATTTAAATGCCCAACTCGTGCCACCTGCAACAGTTGCGAGAGATCGCTTCCTTCCCGAAAAGTCACGGCCAAGTAAAACAACATTTTTGATAAATGGAGAAATAAATCGTTTTGATTGGCTTTGTACTGTGGGATTTTCAGCTTTACGAGATGAAATTACAGAGATTTAGTCCTTTATAAGGTACCATTATAAGGTTTGCAATTCGTATTTGGGGGAACACTCGGGAAAAACATACAAAAGATTAAGCTTAAGGTATTGCAGACTTTTGCCAAAAATGAACCCTTACTGATACATATTAGTAAGAATTACTATACTTATAAGTAAGCGAAACTTCTGTTTTTCTCTCGTGAGACATCATGCCCACTTACGCACAACAAAGCACAGTGCAAATTCAAAATCAATTTTGCAATGGCCCCTTGTCGAGCCGTTGTCTTGATCACTTCTGATCTTGAATGATCTGCACCCTAATTTGTATACAACTATTTGGATAGGCGGACCATGACGTTGTTGTAGGGATTTTCAAAACAAACGGTCCGCCTATCGCTCTTGTGGGAGTTGACTAAGAGAAGCGCCTCGAATTTTCGCTTTGTAGCTTTAGTTAGCGTCGTAGTTACCATGTCTCGACTTACACCACCGAAGTGGCTTTGTCCACGCTCTCGTGACAGCAGATCACATTACATAAGCGGTGTATTGTTCCCAGATAGCGTTTATTTGTTAGTATTGTTGTGTAATGGCGTCTTTTATACCAACGCGTAGCCTTCCAAGCTCCTATCATATGTATTGAAAGTTTAAGTGAAAAAATCTGTCCATAAGCCGGCCTACTAGCCTCAAAACAACCTTTACGACTGGTTCACTTTTCCTAAAAAGAGTCTTTAGTGGTTGACGTTTGCAGATAAAAAGCGATTAATACAATCCTTTTCTATTCAAGCGATTATGATGAATATACTAAAGTTTGTAAATTAGACAAAATCATTTCGATATCGTTATAAGTACTGCATGGCACAAGCATTATAACCAATGCACCAAACGCCACGATTAATTAAGTTGTTTTTAGGATGAAAGCTGCTTTGATCGCGAGAGCTCAACTTACGTAACAGTTTAATATTTGTCAGTTAAATTCAAATATAATTGAAAATTAGTAAGCTGTTACGTAAGCCGAGCTCTCGCAGAAGATTAATTGTCAATCTTTGACTTTCATACAACAAGTCGGTTTGGTCATGGAGCTGAGTAACCAGGCAGTAATGAAGATTTTTGTTCGATTAAATCACCAGGACAGCTCCGAAGATTGTTGCTTTAGCTTCCGAATGTGATTCTGCACAACCACCAGCCTCTGTGCTGATGGCTTTACCTATTACAGATGCTCCGCTTGTAAAGGCTGCTTTTGTTTCGTGAGATGCGAGCCTTACATGTATGTAGCCAAAAATTCGCCCAGACACGCCTATCGCTTTACCCCGCCCGGTGATCCGCCGACACTTTAATCTTTGTGCGGCAATTACAACGAGGAAGTTGCGAGCACTTCAGCGAACGCTTGCCTGGTCTTTGCTTTCTAGGATTGCAACGATGCCTCGGATAAATGGTATCGTACCTCTTCACATCAAGGTACATTCCAAAAAATGTTAGACATTTAGTGAAAACCTCCAGCCATTCAAACGTCCTCGCCGAAAAAGGAACGAATTTTTACGGCAAAACTTGACCTAAAATGACCTTGCTGATAAAATCACCGAAGTTAAGGTCCAGGAGAAAGAGGATGAGGTCAAAGATGTCAACTTTAGGTGCATTGCCTGAGCTCCGAAGTCCCTAAGTGGACTAAGCGACTACCATTCCACCGGTTACAGGCGCAAGTTGCCGCCTAGCAAGACATCTACTATCACTCCGTAGAGCGAATCTGACGATGAAGCGAAGGATCTTATCGTTTCATGCCGGTCAACGCAAGCAATAACATACAGCAGTATGCGCATATGCTTTTCTGTGACAAAGGCTCTTCAAAGGTCATTCCTCGCGTACCATCAGTGAATAACATTATCTTTAATTGGAGCCATCGTCCCAGCGTGTGCTTTTGATCCATTTTGAAAGCTTGGGAAGCACACAAATAGTCTTGAATCTTTAAACATATTAAAACGCACACATCCCAAAGTTTGGCAACCTTGAGCGAGGTAAATAATATGCGCGAGCATAAAGTATAGTATGCTTACCTGGTGGGTTAAAGATTGTCCACTTCGAGAATCAAAGATGAAAGAAATTCAAGATGTTGCAGCTTTGGTATAATTCTAAGCTAGACGGTGGTAGCGCAAGTCCAAGCGTGAAAAAAGAGCCTAACCTTTGCGTGGACGAACACCGCAATGTACTCTCGTAGCGCCCGTTAATCCGACACCTAGATCACAACGACCTTTGTGTAGTCGCTCCGGGCCGGTCACTACGGCTTTTTCGATATCTGCGGAAAGGGATAACCAGATCAATTTGCACGACTACCTTAGCATCCACTAGGATACCTCTGCTTCACATTGCACTCCACACAAAAGTGACGCTGACTAAGCGGTCGCGGAGCAAAACATTTGTGTTATCAATACTTCTTCGTGAGAAGCAAAAGCTTTTGACCAACCAAATGCATGCTCTTGATATTCATCATAAGAACTTTTTTGGTGAATAGGCCGCGGCTTCTTCGCTACTTACAAACGCTTGTGGTTTTTTAAGAGGAGACACATTTCAATTATGTGGCGTACGAGCTTCACAGCTGGATCGACCGCCGCATGTCTCAGCGTGAAGTGTCCTAACTTTATAAGGAAGTCGCTTTAATTTGTAGTGAGCTCCATGTTTAGCTGGCCGCTTCATAAAAAAGCCTTGTGCCTTCGCCTTAAGGCCAATGTGATGGTAGCAATAAGCTCCATCGGTCGTCGCATAGCCATCCAAACTCAATTCATCAGCAAGGTAGAGCACAGGGACAACGCTTCGAAGAGGTGCAAAAGGCACTCCTTCTTAAGACTCATTTAAGGCTTAGATCTAGGTATTTTTCGTCAGAAATGTTGGATGCGCCTACGTCGTCTCGGGAAGTCGGTAGTGAACGTCTATTCCGGACTGTGAAAAAATCCAATCGAGCAATTTGAAAATGCCGAAAGAATTTTTATCCATGATTTCTTAGAATCCAGCCAACTTTATCACCGGTGATAACAAAACTTTGATTTTCTCTCTTATCCTTACTCGTAATTCGTCTTAAGTGGGTGCAGCCGTTCCCTTCCCCTGCTGCTTATATTCAGCTAATTTAATTCTTTTGCTTACCCAAGCTACTATTTTTGCAAAAAATTCTTACTTTATTAGAGGCCCGAGCGAAAAAGATGTTTCGAGTTTCTCCTTTACCTATACCACAATTTATTCTAGCAGAACTCTAGGGATTCATAGCCCAATTACATTGGACGGTGTAAATCTGAAATTGAGAAGTGCATCACTGAAGGAAAGCTCAGCCATATGTACCTTATTGCTCACATATGTGGCACCTTAGCTAACATACTACGCAGGGTGTTTTCTTGCACGTTACGGACGCTTATCGATAGAAAACCTGACTGTGGATGTTTATCTATAGATATTAGCAAGCAAGTTGTTTATAGTTGAAGCAGCGGTAAGAATCAGGTTCTTGTACAACACCAGTGTTTCTGGAAGCCACGGTACATCAAATATATACTTACACTTCACTTTCAATCTATACTGACTTGAAATGATGTTTGATGCACTTTCTTGCTCAGGATGTATGGATAAGAATTTGTTTTTGACAGGCCAAAACGGTCTCAAGACTTAAGGTCCGCAAGTACTGGAAGGCTCTCTAAAGAGGCCAACGTGGAAGTTCCGAGCTCAACCCTATGGCCGATCTCATTTTTTTAACAGGAGTAACTGATATGGTGTGGAGATCGAAATAACATACTTTTTTGGAATCAGACGACCACTAGTCAAAAAATCGTATGCCTCTAAAGTTGTATGTACTTCAGGAATCGATACGGCAACACAAATCAGACCAATTTACTCCTAACAGCGACGAAATTGCATTCGGTGTCGAGAAATCAATGGCTCGGCTTTTGCATTATTACCCGTAAAAATTCGTAGGTATCGACTGCTGAGGTTGTAGGTCAAGCAAAGCTTTCGACCCTGCCGATATAAAAATTTTCAACCTGCTAGGCTTGTATACAACACATAATTTATACTTGCGAACATTGACATTCAATTTGTCATTATTTGGGGTCAGTGCGTCTTAGATACCACATTTCTTTGACACTCTTGGTCTGAATCGACCACAATGAGCGTGGATCCTAAAGAAAAACTTGAAATTAAGTTTTGTTTGGCAGCTCGAAGTTTTCCAGACTAGATCGAGCTGACTCGCTCATGACTGCCCTAATCGAATTAAGTGTCGCATAGCTGAGAAGAAAGTTAAAAGGTCACGAAATGCAGTAAACGGCTTCACCTAATCCGAATAGCTAAAACATGAACCTGCTCACGGCTTTTCTCGCGCTACCAAACGAATCCTGGTGCTAGTTCTTAATGTCCCTCTTTGATCGTCTAAAAACGTCGTTGTGAAATCACCTGCATAGCTAGCACTGTACGTATACTAATAGTTGGCTGTACATATCTGCATAGCTAGCACTGTACGTATACTAACAGTTGGCTGCACATATCCACTTCCTAAAATCGCATTCGAAAATATGACGTGATCCAAACCGGCACGCCTCTTTTCGCCTCGGTGCCATCTTCCCTAGATGACAGTTCATTAGACAACAAGCTTTTAGCCGAGCAAGCTCATAAAAACCCTAGTACGAGTGGAGCAGTAATATTGGTATGAGTTCGCTCGGCTAAAAGCTTGTTGTCTAATAAACTGCATCTTGTAGCCTATGGTCCATAAAATTATGCTTCCGCGAGCACTGCACCCATGCCGATCACTACAGCCATCAAGACGAGCTCCGTCCATAGCTTAATCGCCTCCAGCACTAACGGCAGGAAACTAAATCAGGTCAAAGCCGCTTACCACCATGAGCAAAAACATCTGCGACTCTTGGCAAAACAAATTTCTACCTTCATGAGCTATCGAACTCAGCATACCTCCACCACTTCACACGATGCTGGGTGAAATTGGCCACGGAGTAGCGCAAGAATGCATCTAACGTGGTAGTGAAGATTGCGCCCTTGATTGGGAAGAATGAAGGATATGGTTTCCTGCACCACATAATGTATTGCATTCGCTTTTAATCAGGTTGACGCATAGCGAATGCAGCTCAAGAGCATCTTGAACCAAACAACGACAATTTTGACTGTCGTTGCCAAGACTTGCAAATGGTGTCTAGGCCCAAATCATGTCAAACCAGTTCTCAGTCTCTAGCGTGTAATTGCATCCTTTCGCAAGCATGTCGCTCGACTCTTGCCACTAAGTTTCGGGCTCGACCTGCCAAGGTCTTGACGGGTAGCACTAGTCATGTGGTCTTTGCATACTGGCTCGTATGTCGGCTGTGGAATGCGCCGCCGAAGTCTGTCACGCAGTGCGTACGCAAAGGCATTTAAAAAGCATTTTGATTCCTGTTAAGTTTTTATTGGACAATGCCGTCTATGGCATTGTTTTTTTTTAATCAGATAATCTCCACAGAGATGCCATCGCACCCAATCCTTAAATCCGCGCCGGAGCGGTCTTTAAATCAGTTCTCTCTTCTAGTTGTGACGACTTGACGTTTGATAAAGAAATTAAATGGTCGATTATGAAAAAACACCAATGTTACGAGAACTAGTGCGGCAAATAAGTGTATTTGTTTGCTGTACTTACATAAGAAATAAGTAATGTAAAAAAATCAATACTATTGCAAACATGTCGTACCAGTTGAGCACAAGTGAGCGCTTCTTTTGCATTTTGCGGGGTCTTTTAGTATAGCGGGTGCACTAGCTGATTAAATGCATGTGCATGCTTGAAATGGTCTCGACTTAAGTTTAATTTGAAGCCTAGACGCTACTGCTTTCATGGAGTCGCCATAATGAGTTTTTAACTGCAAAGGACAAAAGTTAATTGTGGATTTTGGTCGAAATTGCCAGGTTTGTCTCCTCATATCCCAGCAATGTATGTGCGATGTAAATGTTAGGTTTGCCGGGAACGGCAATCACACCATACAAATTGCATTGCTTCAAAAAAAACATATGCCTTAGTACTATTTTAAGACCAAAAAATAAGTTGCAGGTGTCCCATAAACATTGGAAGTCAGGAGACCTTATATGTTGAAAACGATCTGGATGTGTAAGAAGCCAGATGGAACATAGGAGAATTATAGCCTTTTGGGTGGTAGCAGGACACGGCTGAGAGCCACTAATTAGGCTGTTGCGAGACAACAATTCGAGAAATTTCTTAGTTTAACATCAATTCCTATATTTGGTGTTGGCAGCTAAATCTTTTTCTTGCCGACTTCGCCCTGCTCGCCGCCCGAACCTCGGTCGACCATCGGCCTTCAAAAAACCTTTCTACGCGACTGTGTTTTAGTATGAGGTGGAGCACATGGTGTGCCCATGACCGCGCTAGCGCTTTTGAAGGCTTTCACATGCTAGTAATTCATAAACATGAGGGGAGGATTGTAAACGAGAAGTGGGTTGAAAAGTTCAGCATGAGGCTAGTGGTGTCACGGGCACCGCGCCAAGTTGCTCAGTGAAAACATAAATTTCTTAGTAAAAATGCAATCTACGCGTTAAATTGAGATAGGAACTTGTGACGTTAATATTCTTTAGCTCAATTGACGCCACACAGTAAAACCCTTTTCGGAAAAGGTTGGGGTGACGCCCTCCTTCCAAGCGCGGGAACTAAATGCTCGCGCGCTTCGGGCAGGTGCTCTCGGGCATCTGCAGGTCTCTAACGAGTCTCACCCTCGACGCGACGGTCTCCAGCACCAGGGCGCCACCTGGGCACTTACCAAGTCAGAAGTACACAAAATAATGGAAGACCCTCACGGCCTCGGTGCTGGCTGCACTGCCCGCCGAACGAGACTCGACGTATGCGGACACCACTCTATGCCGTGGACTAGCCATAGAGCCTAGCACGTGCATAACTTGGCAACGCGATAACGTAATACAATACAATACAATACAGTAAAACCCAAAATTAGGTTGTAGAATTGCCGGCAAATTTGTTGGAGAATCGACGCCTCGACCAGCAACTACATATCGGTAAGTACCGGTATCTGCAATCAGTTGGTGACTACTTAAAATTAGCACTTATAAATATATTCACTTTTGCAATTTGCCAACTAGTGCCCAAGTAACATCTTCAATTGGTTATGAGCCCAAGCCCCGCCGACTCTGCCTTCCCACCCCCTGACTCTGCCTTCGCCACCATGGACGCGTCTACGCCAAGCCGGATTAACAAGTTCGACGGCACCAACTTCCACAACTGGAAATTCAAGATGCAGATGGTGTTGGAGGAGAAAGATCTGTGGGACGTGGCAAGTGGCGAGATTAAGTTGGAGCAGTGCGTCACTTCGCTGGACCAAGGAACCTATAAGAGGAAGTCACGCAAGGCGCTTGCGATCATCTGTCTCGCGATGGAAGATTCGCAGCTGCCACTGGTTCGTTCTGCGACTGGCGCGCATGATGCATGGTCAAGACTCGAAGGACATTTCGAGAAGAAGAGCCTCGCCAATCGACTCTTCCTTCGTCGACGTTTCCTGACAGCAACAATGGATGAAGGTGATGATGTGCTTCAGCACATTAACAAGTTGAAGACACTAGCGGAGCAGCTTGATGCGATCGGGGCTCCGGTTAGCGAGGACGACTTGGTTATCACGCTTCTGAGCAGTTTGAGTGAATCGTACCAATTTCTCATCACGGCACTGGAGTCACGTGCTGATTCGTTGACGTGGGATCTCGTGACGTCTCGGGTACTACATGAAGACATGAAGCGCAAGGAACAGGGTGGCGGCATCGATGGAGCCGCGCACAACCAAGGGCAAGCGTTCATGGCTAATGATAACAACAAGCGCAAAGGACGTCTTGTGCAGGCGAAGACAAGTGGATCTTGCCATTACTGTGGGGAACAAGGTCATTGGATTGCCAAGTGTTCCGCGCGAATTCGTGATAATGCGGAGCGGCAAAGGCCACAGCGTGCGAATGTCGCACAAGTTGAAGATGTTTCTAGCGACTTTCTATTTTCGGTGGGTGGTGACACAAGTGCTACCAAGTCAAGCAGTGTTTGGCTGGTAGACTCGGGTGCAACTCAGCATATGACGCACTCGAAAGAGTACATGATCAACTACAAGGTCATGTCTCCGGTGGACGTACACCTCGCTGATGACGGTATTGTTCAAGCGGTTGGAACGGGTGACATAGTTATGTCAATGCAAACACCACGTGGAATCAAGAAAGGTGTACTTACACGTGTGTGGCACATTCCGAAACTACTGCGAAATTTGTTTTCAGTGGGCCGTTTTACGAAGGATGTCGGACCAGTTACCTTTGAGCGAGATGGTTGCTTTGCAAATGCAAAAGGTTTGCGATGGCAGCTTGGTGCTCGCGAAGGAAAGGGTTTGTTCAAGCTCTGCATGACACCAATTCCAGCTGAGGCGGCAAATGTGACAACTTCGATGGGATGCCATGGGGACACCAATTCGTACCTCTGGCACCTTCGACTTGGTCACATTGGCTTAAGTGGATTGGATGCCATTGTTAAGAAAAACTATGGAACTGGTATTGACATTGCGTCTGTTAAGCAGTGGGAGGCGTGTGACGGATGTTCGCTTGGCAAACAAACGCGTACAAGCTACATCAAGTCATCACCTAACCGTGCGAAACAAGTGCTGGAGGTCATCCACAGTGATGTTTGTGGCCCTATGCGGACGCCTACTTTTAGTGGAAAGCGATATTTCGTCACATTTATTGATGACAAATCACACTTTTGCACGGTATACTTGCTGCGCAACAAATCCGAAGTTTTTACCAAGTTTGCTGAATATGTCGCGCTTGCTGAAACGCAAACCGGATATCGAGTAAAGTCGCTTCGCAGTGACAATGGTGGAGAATATACATCGCACAGAATGGCCAAGTTTTGCAGTGACCGGGGAATCGCTCAAAAGTTCACCCCGCCGTACACACCACAGCTGAATGGAGTGGCTGAGCGCATGAACCGAACGTTGGTTGAGTGCGCGAGGTGCATGATGGAACACGCTGGATTACCAAAAATTTACTGGGGCGAAGCAGTTATGACCGCTGCATTCCTACGAAATCGTTGTCCTACACGCGCTGTTTCTCACGACAAGTCACCTCACCAAATTTGGACCGGTAAAAAGCCATTGCTGGCAAACCTTAAGGTGTTTGGTTGCCACGCATTTGTCACGGTTCCCAAAGAAAAGCGCACCAAACTTGATGCAAGGTCGGTACGCTGCCGCTTTATCGGTTATTCCGAGCATGAAAAGGCGTATCGTTTTGAGGAACTACAAACCGTCGTGTGCTAGTCAGTCGCGATGCCAGGTTTATGGAAATGGTCTTTGATACTGTGAAGCGTGATCACTGCAATGAAGAGGTTGTCATCGAAGATGTCGAAGAAACTGATGAAGAATCACAAGAAGAAGAGGCAACTTCTTCCGATGTTGACATTGAGGTGGGCAGGAAACGTCACCAACGAAATGAATCGCTCGAGAAAGCAACAGAAATTCCAAGAATTAAGCGGCATACAATCTTCAGCAAAGGTCGTGGACTTAAAGAGATGTCGGCAGCAGCACAAGACTGCTTCAATGTTGAGGCGGCCTACGTCATGGATTCAGTGGGAGAAATGCCGACTTCATTCAAGTCGGCTATGGAATCTAGTGACGCTGTAAAGTGGAAGGAAGCCTGTGACTCAGAGGTTAAGTCCCTGCATAAAAATCAAACTTGGGAGATTGTGCCATTGCCAAAAGGACGCAAGGCGATTGGATGCAGATGGGTTTTTCGCGTGAAAGAGAATCAAGACGGGGAAGTTGAAAGGTTTAAGGCTCGTCTTGTTGCTAAAGGCTTCTCACAGAAGTACGGCATTGACTATGATGAAACGTTTGCACCGGTGGCGAAGCTCACATCAATTCGGATCCTGTTTAGTCTTGCTGCCAAATACAGCCTTACACTGCATCAAATGGACGTCAAGACAGCGTTCCTTAACGGACCGTTGGATGAAGACATATACATGGAGCAACCGGACGGCTTTGTGAATCAAGAGCACCCGAATTTTGTTTGCAAGCTCAAGCGGTCACTATACGGCCTGAAACAGTCACCTCGCATGTGGAACAAGACCATCGACGAGTTCATGCTTAAGCTTGGGTTCAAGAAGTGTGAGTCAGACCACTGCATTTACTTGATGCGAAACGACCAAGCCATGATCTTTGTGGCTCTTTACGTTGATGATTTAGTGCTCGCAAGCAGCAGTGTCAAGATTCTACAAGATACCAAGCAAGCATTAAGTAATCGATTCGAGATGACTGATATGGGCCAGCTCAAGTTTTTCCTCGGAATTGAAATTGAGCAAGACAAGACAAGTGGAGTTATTTCGATGCGACAGAATAAGTTTGCAAGTGACATTTTGCACAATTTTAAGATGGATGCCAGTAACCCGGTCAAGACACCTCAAGATCCGGGCCTCAAACTGACAAAGAATATGTGTGAAGACGGTTGTAAACACGACGTGACCATGGCTGGAGTCCCCTATCGAAATGCAGTAGGGTGCGTCATGTATCTCATGGTATGTACTCGACCAGACCTCGCGGCAGCAGTGGGAGTACTCAGCCAATTTGCGGCAGATCCATGTCCTACTCATTGGCAAGCACTCAAGCGGGTCTTCAGGTACATTCAAGGGACAAGGACACATGGTATTGAATTCCAACCGGGCTGCGATGATGGACTTCGAGGTTTCACGGATGCAGATTGGGCTGGAGATATTGCAACAAGAAGAAGCACGAGCGGCTATGCGTTTATGATGAACGGCGGATGCATCAGCTGGAGAAGCAAGAAGCAACGTACGGTGGCGCTGTCATCTACTGAAGCTGAATACATGGCGTTGTCGGAGGCAACACAAGAGGCTATATGGCTAAAGGCTTTCTTGTGCGAATTGGGTGAGTTGACAACTGATGAAGCGGTTACAGTTTACGAGGACAATCAGGGCTCCATTGCATTGGCCAAGAACCCGGAATTTCACAAGCGCACCAAGCACATCGACATTCGTTATCATTTTGTTCGTGAAAAGGTAGAAGATGGCCAAGTGGTGTTGCAGTATTGCTCAACAAACGACATGATGGCCGACATGATGACCAAGCCAATCAGCGCTGTGCAGTTTCAAAATCTCCGGAACAAGTTGGGCATCAAGTCGCCAAGTGCTGACGAGGCGAGTGGGAGTGTTGGAGAATCGACGCCTCGACCAGCAACTACATATCGGTAAGTACCGGTATCTGCAATCAGTTGGTGACTACTTAAAATTAGCACTTATAAATATATTCACTTTTGCAATTTGCCAACTAGTGCCCAAGTAACATCTTCAATTAAATTGACCGAATAGGATAGATTTAATAGCACTCATGCGTGTTTTGACAAAATTTCTATAGGTCTCGATCACTTCACATTATTTGTATTTTATTGTACTGCTTTGGGTATCTACCGCCCGCAATTGAGGTTTGGACTGCGCACGATAGCGTTTTTTCAACCAGTGATAAGCTGGACGACGCAACGTAGATGGCTATTTCCTGAGTATTCTTTCTTAGACTAGGAACAACTCTTTAGATGACTCAAAGACCAACGAGAAATTGCAAATTTAATCTATTATCGTATCAGCGCAATTTTTTATTCTACGACAAATTGGCCCCAGTTTACAAATTCAAACGTAGCGTCTTGCCCACGTGATTTTTGCGGGGCTGTTTCGTCACGAAAATGTGTACAGGGTGAAATGGTTTCACCTGAGAAACGCAGGGTTCGGACTTTGTGCTACGTTTGTGGAAATGCTGGTGTGCAACCTTTGACTCGCTGCGATTGGAGCATTCCATGCAGCGGCAGTGCGACGTGCAGGCGATGCCATTCTGGTAACACTCACAATACTTTTTCAGGCATTTGGATTTTTTGCAGCGGCATCCACGCAACACGACCGCGCTTGATTTCTGCAGCAACTAATATAAGGGACACAACAAAGAATAGAAACTGCAGTATGGTACACTGTACCTGCGGAAGGAGGTGAAGAAAGCCCGATGTGCTTGAGTCTTGAGTCAGTGACGCGAAGGAAAAGGCGCGTGGATCGTTGCTTAAATAGTGTTGAATGGCCTCGACACGTTCCGTCTGATTTTTGCGCCCATTCTTGCAGTCATCGCAGGTGCACCCGGCGTGGCAATAGCCTCTGGAGCTAAAGCACATACAGTACATTTTAAGGCAACCCGTTTTGCACCCGCAACTCGTATACGAGGACACACTAGATGCTTGAATTTGCTGGGCAACACGCATCAATAGTTGTTGTCTCTTTACTTTTCTTCCCATGTCTTGCTCGAGATGAACTCGCGCTGGAATCTCCAACAAGTCTGTTGCGCTCACTTTTGACAATCTATTGTCATTAGCTTTCATGCACCTTTCGACCGTGCTTTTAGACTTAGCAGGAGTGCCTTCTGTCTTGTCTTTTTTGCTTTGTGGCAATTGAAATAGATTGGCTGCCTCCAGATCTGTGACACAAACTGGCAGAGAGGAATTCGAGCCGTAGCGCTTCTCCAGCAAAGCGAGCATCATATCCATCCAGGCCAAATTTTCACTATCTTGTCCCCCATATTGATCCTCGAGGCTCAGACGTGCCTTTGCCTTCTCACCTGCTGCGGCTGCTGGACGTTTACGGCCAGTCATGAGCCTCTCGGTGGTTTCGTTTGGCTTTTTAGAAGTCTCAGTAGCCAACGCCTGTCCGCGCACTTTTTTGGCGTCTATCCGGTCCGCACAACTCTGCGTTAAAATTTTCTCTACCGAGCGCCTAGCTGTGGGAAGGGTCAAGCTTGGTCGGTTGCTGTCGATAGAGTGAAGCGCGCGGCGAAGTCTAAATGCGCTTGTGTCAAAACTTCGCACGTCTTCCGTCTCCTTAGAAACTACTGTAGCGCACACGAGCGCATCGATCGGCTCCTGATTTTCCCCCGTGTGTGACGAGATCCGAACAGATGTCTCTTGACCTCTAGAAACAGACTGGCGGTCCATGGTCAGTGCAACACGAGGGAGTTCAGGAACTGATCTTCATTTTGGTGAATTCGAACTTTCACTTTGCCGCGAAAGCGAGGCAGGCTGCGATTGGCGGAAATAAGCGCGAGAGTTCTGGTTTCTTTTTTTATATTTATTAAAAATTTGGAATTTTTTTAAAAGACCTGCCAAGTAATGTATTTAGCTGCTTTAATTCACTACCACCGAGCCGCGCAGACGGAGCCGCTTCCACGTGTTCTCGCGCACCGCGTTCTGTAATAAATCATGAATCTGATTGCAGCCGCTAGAAGCCATCTCCATAAGGCTTTCAAACAGCTCAAGCGGTAACTTGCACTCCATCTGTAGCAGGTTTAACTTCTGCGTGCGCGGATTCAGAGCAATTACCATCTGCGGCGCGCGGGCAATTTCCTCCGCGTAGTTTAAATCTGGCCATTGCAGCAAGAAATACTACGTTAGCTTCACTAAATTTATGCAAAAATTGACCTCACGAACCACATAGCATTGTCTGCTGCAAATATCCAGCCGAAGACGCCACTACAAAATCATTGACGGCAATACCCGCGTCAATAAGCGCCAGCGTGATGGCATTGATGCTGGCCGGTAGCTCTCCACCATCAGCGTGCAGCACTTGGACAAAGATGTCGATCTGTGAGCGTGGGTACAATTGTGTCTGGATACAGGCCTCGAAGATTTGCTTAACGGCCAACGACATTTCAAGCTTTTTGCGGTCACCACTGCGCTGTAGCTTCCGCTCTGACGTCGCAAAAGCCGCTTGCGTAAACTCGCAATTGACTGTCGCGCGTGGCTGCGTGTTGCTCACGGCGTTTCCTGAACCAGTGCCGACAGTTGCTATGCCACTAGTGACGGAGCCTGCAGCTGCCGAGCGCAACTCGCGCGGCCCATAGACTACCGCCACTATTTTGGTGTTGCCCTGTTCGTAGTACGATGAACCGTCCACACGGGAGAAAAGCCCAAAGCGCGTACGGACGCGGCGCACCTCCTCACTTCGGCGACCATCTATTCGAAGACCTGCAACGGATATGAAGTCACCACCGGATGCACCGCCTAGTACGCTCGCATTGCCTGCCTTGGCTGCCATCTATCTCAATTTATGTGGTACACTCCAGGTTGGTCAATCAAGAATCAAGACTACTTTGAGTCAACAACTCGATCATAACATTGCTAAAAATCGTCAGGATACTGTGATTATACTAAAATTTAGTACTCCTACGATACGATTCGATCAGTCAGCCTAACAAGTTCGTCACAGGTACTCCAGAGATCGCTGGAATTGAGCGACTTAGTTGGTGGCATCCTAATCACATAAATGAAATTTCACATATCAGAACAATGTAGAAGATTGTGGTGTGGACTACCTAATGTACGCACTTATTTAATATAGCTGGGCATTTCAAAAAGGAAGTCGTTACGATGCTCACAAGTTTCCGTTAAAATACCGGTAGACTGTTATGAAGAACCCCTACACATGCTTTCTCGGACTATGATTGGCTGTAGCTAAAACAGGTTGTAATGCAAAAAGAAAAAACAAACCGTAATTTTCATTCACGATCACGTAATTGTTTTTGAACACAAGACTTGTGGACACTTTTTACTAGATAAAAGCATATACTTGATGGCCATTGGCCCGTCACCATCAAATACTGACGCCGACACTAAAATTTGATATCGACATCAATATTGTGATGAGCGTTATCGACACTAACTTTTTCTTTGGCTGGCTTCAACGCAGATTGGCATGTCCAAAGGCTGCATATTGCTCTCCTTTGCGGGCCATCCAGATCATTTCCATTCGCCTCAGTGCCAGGGCTGTCGAGATTAGCCGCAGGAGGAGCAAGAGGAAGTGCTGCAGCCGCAGCAGCAACAGGAGAAGCAGCGACAGGAAATTGGCGACAAGATCGTATGGTGAGCCCAGGCTGTCTGCACCTTCCACACCTTCTCTGGGGCCGCATAGATGCCTTAATATGCATGAACTAACACCGATGAAAGGCATTGAGCCTGCTGAAGTCGAACAGGTCCAGTCTTCATGCTGAAAGTACGATAGGATTGCGATCGAGGTGGCCATTAAGTTAGAAGCAAACGCATTCGTATAGACTCATCAGATAAACTCGATTCGCATTTTTGCGACAACGTTAACTCGAGTAGAGTCGGATTGTTAGTCACAGCGTGACGTAGGCTTGGAAGTGCCTTTTAGGCTTCATTTTTGAAGACCGTCCACATATGCATACATTGCGTACTAATCGCTCATTTGAGTTTTTTTCAGCATACCTATCGAAGTGTATTTTAGTACTTTCAAATAAGAATACTTTTGGGGCTGCCAAGCTTGCTTGTTACCAGACTTAACCGTCATCATTTTAGATGAGAATATGTCCCGCTCATGCCTTGTTGACAATCACATCTGATATTATAAAGGTGACTCCCTTGCCGATTCTTTTTCTGCAAATTCGTTCACTTTATAAGTACCAAACGCAGTAGAAAAATTCTGAACTCACATACGCTATCGAACGCGTTTGTATTCTACATCTGCAGTCTCGACTTCTTTCAACAACAGAAGCTCGTAAGATTGTTCAGGTCCCATTTGACGGGACTCAACATGAGATTGTTTTCGTAAGTGAAGATCGATGGAGTTAGCGATCGAAAGAGCAAATTAAAACTTAAGAAGCTCGACGATGATTATAGGGACTATTTGTACGATCTTGTCGCAAATGTATATCACCATAATGACTCGGTAAATGGTATTTACTGTTCGTCGTAAGCACAAACAAAAAGTCAGATTACGCAATGTCCGATCCTCTTAAAGTAGGCAGCTAACGACGTCAAAAAGTCTGGGCGTTAGTACGAACACGAAGGCTAGGCATTAAAAATTACCTCGCTTACTATGTAACTGTGTTTTGAAAACTATCACTTCTGCTATGTACGATGGAACTCGTTGCACTTTGAAAAAATCAGACAACTCGTCGATTTATACGAGCTCACAAATACAAATATGTCGAATATGACGTTTTACGACAAGAAAATACGCGTGCACATTATGATGATGGTTAATCAAATGCTTGCTGTGTGAGGATCTGAATGTTGGTAGGCGGTGTTGGACTGTAGGTTGCAGGTTGACTTGTAGGTTGACTTGTAGATTTGTGGCGAACTAGGAAGTAAGATTATTTCTTAGACTAATTTCCTACTTATATGTAACCTATCCTATTTCTTCCTACTGTTTTCCTCATGTAAGTCATTCCTCCTAGGACGTCGCCTTTCCTATTAACTGATATGAATATATGTATCATCTCTCCTTGAATGTGGACTAAGTTTGTTTACGAAAACATATAAAATGTTTGTAATCTACACTAACTGACATTCTAGAATGGTTCTAGAACATGTGAGTGTGGTTCCTTACATCCTCCCCGATTTGATCTCTCGTTGTCGCTGTTTAAAGTCGGCAACGAGATCATTTCAATTCGCTACGTGTCAAAAATCTATTTCTTTTTCCCAGCTAGCTTCTTCTTCTGTTTCACCATGCCACTGGACAAGCCATTACGGTTGGCGATTAAATTGTCTCTTCTTCAAAGCACGTTGAATGAGTTGAAGCTGATCAGTTGAGTCATTGTCCACAACTTCGACGCTTTGAGGATAGAACGACTAAGGAACTTGTCTGGTGGCGACTCGTACTTCGACAATACATCGACATTAAAGGTCGGATTAATTCTCTTCATGCTTGGTGGCTACTTGAATTTTGCCACATTGGTATTAATCATCTTGATGATTTCATATGGCCCAACTTTTCTTGCTGCAAATTTCGCTCGTTTATTTTCCATATCTTTGGCAGCATGTCTCGAAGAGATTCTTCGAGTATTTAGCATAACTAGATTTCCAACTTGAAATATAATTTGATGTACTCTACGTTTCTGATCATAAAATTGCTTTTGACTGGCTTGAGCTTTAAGTAGATTATCTCGTGCTTGTTCAATTATCTTTTGTCATTTTTCCACGAATTCTTTAGCCTGAACATCAATTTTCAATTTCATATCATCACCACTTATTCCTTTTTGCCAAGGAGAACGTTCTTTTCTCCCGGTGTCAATCTCAAATGGAGAATATCCAGTAGATGCACTGACAAGTGCTGAATGAGCATATTCGATGGTGCCTAAGTAATCTGTCCAATCTGTTCCATGAAAGGACACCATCAACTAAGTGCATCTTCAACGACTACGTTTTGTCGTTCCGTTTGTCCATCGGCTTGAGCACGATGTGCTGTTGTCATACTAAGTCGAACACCCATGATTGTCATCAGAGACTTCCAAAATGATGAAGTGAACTTGCTATCTCTATCACTGATGATAACTTCAGGTAATTCATGGTGTCGAACTACAGCTTCAAGGAATGCTTTGGCTGTTGCAGATGCATCATCATTCGCATGCACCGCAGTGTACTTGGTACGTTTTGACAATTTGTCGACAACATTTAGAATGGCATCAAAACCATTTAGCACAGGTATTCCAGTTATAAAATTCATTGACACAACATGCCAGCATTGCTCAGGTATTGGGATTGGCATAAGTAATCCACTTTTTCGTTGATTGTCATGTTTCCAGCGTGTACAAGTTTCACACGTCTTGACATATTCCTTGGTATCATTTTGTAATGTCTTCCAATAATGCCACTGGGCAACTCGCAAAAAAGTTCTGCGATTTCCAGGATGAGTAGCTATAGCAGAGTCATGATATTGCGTAATGACTTGAGTTCGCAAACGATCGTTGTTCGGCACACAAAGTCTTGCAACTTTGTTGAAAGTACGTAGAAACAATGATTCGTCATGTTAAATGAACAATGTGTCAGTATCAGACTTCGTCCATGAGTCTTGAAACTCAGGATCATTGGCATAACCTTGATGAAATATTTCACGGACATCTGGCGACAACTCGATATAAGATGCGATCATTACTGCAGCAATTTGAAGTGACTCAGGCCCCTCTCGGAGCAGAGTTGGTCCAGATGGCGAAACA
This sequence comes from Plasmopara viticola, assembly GCA_001695595.3. Taxonomy (NCBI): domain Eukaryota; phylum Oomycota; class Peronosporomycetes; order Peronosporales; family Peronosporaceae; genus Plasmopara; species Plasmopara viticola. Next base: position 173,528 of record MBPM02000092.1, read on the forward strand.
CGCAAACGAGAGCCTTGATCTAGACATTTAGCATCACATACATGAAATTCGATAGGTGAAGGAGCACATTCGTCTGGTCGACGCGACAAAGCATCAGCGACGACATTAAGAGCACCATTGATGTGATGCATTGTGAAAGTATACTGGGAAAATGTTGTCAAATATCTTGCCAATTTCGTGGACACTTTAGGATGATGAAGCAGCCATGAGCTTGCACTATTATCCGTAAATAATTCAAATTGATGACTGTAAAGATAATGACGCCATTGGTCGAGACCAGCTTTTATTGCAAATAATTCCTAACATGTGCCGGCCAATTAACTTCATGAATACCAAGCCTCTTAGAATAGAAAGCAACAGGATGATCATAACCATTTACAAATTGAGAAAGTACACCACCAATGCACAATCCTAACGCATCTGTAGTGAGTACAAAAGGGCGTGAGAAATTAGGTAAGGAGAGTACTGGTGCAGTTTGCAAAGCAGACTTTAGACTATCAAAAGCACGATCTTGATCTATCCCCCAAGTCCACTGTATGTTTTTCTTCACAAGCTTGCTCAATGGCAAAACAATATGAGCAAATTGATGAATAAAGCGGCGATAATAACCAACTAAGCCGATAAATCTTTGAAGTTCTTTAAGTGAAGATGGCACTGGCCATTTAGCAATTGCTTCTGTTTTGGAATTATCAACAAACAATCCTTTCCGTGATACAGTATGACCCAAAAAGCTGACTTCTTCGAGTGCAAACTTACACTTGCCGATATGAGCAAAAAGCTTATCTTTTCGCAAAATTTGAAACACATTTTCAAATGAGCTAAGTGTCCAGCATAAGTGTGTAAAAACATACAAATATGATCCAAGTATACGACAACAAATGGAAATTCTCCAAATAGAACTCGCATGAGTCGTGACCAAACTCCTGGCATTCCTGCAAGACCCATTGGTGCAACACACCATTGATAGGTTTCATTACTTGTACGAAATGCGGTATACTTCTTGCTGTTTGGATGAATGTGCATTTGACGATAACCTTGCGCCAAATCAATCACAGTAAAATAACAGTTTCCTTGCATCTTATCAAATAGTTCGTCAATGCGTGGCAAGGGAATCTTTGGAACAATAATTTGAGAGTTGACATACCGAAAATCAATATCGTGAGAAATACTATTCATTGGCCATTCCATGACCGGAACGTCTAAAAAATGATTTCCAGCAAAAAATATATCTGGAAACCCTTGTTTAACTTTTTTCGTAATAGTGTTGCTGCCGTCGAAACGAGTAACTTGAATTACTTCTTCGAAATGGACATTTTGTAAAAGTCCTGGCTTGACCACATTACACGTGCGCCTGAATCTAGCATAATATTGACAGCATGTTCATCAAGATTTCCTTGCTTGATGATTAAATCTTTTCCACTATAGGTTGCAATAGCTTCACTGGGTGTTGTGATAGGTTCGTGAGACGTTGTAGCAATCGTTTTTTCTTGAACAGATTCATTTTCGAAGTAGTTGATATTTGTGCGATTATCATTTCGATTATCTTGATTGTACTTGCCTTGTTGACTGTTCTTGCGCTTATAATATTGTTGAATAGTGTGACCAAGTTTCTTGCAGAATGAACACTTGGGCTTATTTGGACGACGATTATTTTGATAACGATTCTGATATCGGGATGACCTTTAAAAAGACAAGCATGGTCAATTTCCATAGGCTCAGGTCCATTAGACGGCTGTATCACTGGGAGTGGACCAGGACGCGGAATACGTAGTGCTTGACTTGCATAGCCACTTGAAATATTTGGATGAGCGCGTTTGAAATCGAGAGCGACTGTGACCGCCACTGATAAAGTTTCGCAACGTTGATACTGAACTTCTTCTCTAGTTCTTTGCCGTAATCCTCTCTGAAAATATATTTTTTGGTCAATCGCCGTCATGTTAGATATTTGCGAAATAAGTTGTCGAAATTTCGCAACGTAATTAGGTAAATCTTTACAACTTTCATTTTCAATTGATGCAATTCGTCACGTAAACGATATTGCAAATCCGCCGGTACAAACTCATTATCCAAAGCAACGATAAGTTCATCTACCGTATTTAATCCATGCTGATGAAGCACAAACCATTGAGCTGCTGCTTCACGCAAAGTTGTTCCAAGTACTGCGATAACTTGTTTCGTTAAAGACTCCTCTTTCCATTTCGTTCCTTGCGCCAAAAACTAATTCTCCAAGTTTGCCCAATAGAGGCGAGCAGACTCATCACGTCTCCCACTACAAGTTGGCAGCTTCAATCTCTCAACTTTAACTTTACTCTCCAATTGTTTCTGTCTTAATTTCTCGATAATTTCTTGTTTTTTATTTATAACTTGCGTAAGATGTTGCAAAATCTGGTTCATAGAAGGTTCAGCCATGATGAATGGAGTATAAAAAAAGCAAGAACTTAATTTTCAGCTTTAGCCAGATCTTTTAACTTGTAGCGTTAATCTTTGACTAAAATCCGTTCGACTTCTTGGAGAGGATCAAAGAAAAACTTGCCTTGATTGGGAAGAATTTCTTCTACTTTAGTGAGACGCTTGGAAAGGAGCGAAGCGATTCGACGAGACTTTTTGACAGAATGAATGAATTCTTGCGCCGTTATTGAAGCTTTGTCACCAGGATCGAAGACGAAAGCTTGTTCGCAATCAAAGGGAATTTCCGATTTAGCACGGCGCTTCTTGCCCATAGAACGTGCACGACTGATTTGGGCCTACTTCCTTGCACCGAAGCTACTGACTCAAGTTAATGAGTGAGGAACTGTGGGTCGGCTTGTGTGCACACGAATTAAACCTTCCGAAATGGATTAACTGCTTCGACCAGCCAAGTTGGGTCCACTCTCAATACCCAACTGAGTGACTCTATCTGCAAAAGCAGGCTCTCAATATAATAAGCAGATATTGAAAACCACACACTCGATCAATTTCCACAGCGCTTCCAAAAGGATGGGGCGGAAAAGGGACAGCAAATACCCAAGGGACAGTAATACCCAAACGAGGTACTTGACGACGAGAAAGCACGACCAACAAGTGCTACCACTTGTGAGGATCTGGGTGTTGGTAGGCGGTGTTGGACTGTAGGTTGTAGGTTGACTTGTAGGTTGACTTGTAGATTTGTGGCGAACTAAGAAGTGAGATTATTCCTTGGACTGATTTCCTACTTATATGTAATCTATCCTATTTCTTCCTACTGTTTTCCTCATGTAAGACATTCTTCCGAGTACGTCGCCTTTCCTATTAACTAATATGAATATATTTAACATCTCTCCTTGCATTTGGCTTAAGTTTGTTTACGAAAACATATAGAATGTTTGTAATCTGCACTCACTGACATTCTAGAATGGTTCTAGAACATGTGAGTGTGGTTCCTTACATGCTGTCAAACACACCACTCTGGACAATTGCTACTGTAGTTGACGAAACGAGATTTTTGCGAGAATGAAGGACTTGGCCGCCTTTGTCGCCGTGCTGTGAAGAATTGACCCTCACTCCCCGTCAGCGAAATTGGACTTCCAAAAGTTTAATTTCCCTTTTTATACAAAAAGACCAATTCAAACAATAGATTGGATGCTTCGCTTTTATTGACGTCAATCGACAATCATGTTCGTCAAACACAGCACTTCTAAAGAATCTGGCCCGTCAGAGGCTTTATTAGCAACGACAAAAATCTTTAAGTCCACGGCATTTGATCGATCAATCAGGTTCTAAAAAATCTACAATCGGACTAATTATCATTTGCCATAAATTTGTGTAATATAAGCTGTGATCTAACGATTTGATTAAAGCGATATAAACAGTTGAGAAAATGTTTATCGACGGCTCTAAAGAGTTTAATGTCTCGTTCCTGTTGCTCGCAACGCACTCGCCCTGTCGTTAGTTATTTGCATCATCGTGGCATCGCGTGTGTTTTGCCCCATCAGACGCGGCGATCGTTTTTGGTCCAGGAGCCCTGACGCAGAGAGGAAGTGGACATTTGAAGGGTCACAGCGTAAGTGGTCCCGTTTGTTTGTAGCAATGATTGTCCTCACTAAAAATACATTTTGCGTTCACTTAGCCTGCAAAACCTAGTCACGAAAAAGTCGTTGATTCATGAGCTCATTGCACACTAATTCTTATCGTGACAATCCTTCGCTCTTTAGTATGTTCTCGGATAGCATGTCGTTGTTCATCCGAAGTTGCGTGGCCTGCGGGCGGATTTGCTTACGACGAGGATTCAAACCAGCTGGCGAAACCGCGAATTGCAAATTTAGCGTCCAGGCATTCTTGAAGTATAATGTCGTTCAACGTATGGAATGTCCTGCGCATCAGAATTATCAACCCGTAGTAACATATCAACAATGCTAAATGCTTTTGTGTATTTTAATTAGATCTTGCGATTTGGCGCGCGCTTTTATTAATAATTTGGTCCTGCGCAATTTGAATCCATCCCACTTCTCTTTTACATGTAAATAGATACTTTTGTCTTCTTGATACCTTTTAAGCTGCAATAAGGCTATGCTCAGTGTGAGCTGCAGCCAGCATCGCAGGGTGCTCCAGCACTTCCTTCATGCTTCCAAGTCGCTTGCTTGGGTCCACTACAAGCATTCGTGCAAGTAGATCCAGCGTTGCAGCTGAGAAGTGGTTGTCCATATTCCAGAGCTTAAGCACACCTCGACACCCAACAGTCTTGACGAGCTCAAAGCCGCGGCACTCTGGAAACGGGAGTCGCAGTAGTGGAGACCCCGTCAATAGGACGAAGAATACTGCACCAAGCGACCAAACGTCGGCACGCTTTGAGTCGTACCAAGTACCGCTCACGGCTTCAGGAGCTGTGTAGTGCAAGTTGCCAGCTACGCGATCCCGCGAGAGTTCTGCCGCTCGAGTAGTGCTAGCACCAAAGTTGCAAATCTTGACGTCACCCGTCCTACTGATAAGAATATTCTCAAGACACAGGTCCCTATGAGCAATACCACATGCGTGCAAATATCGTAGACCACGTGCAAGCTGCAATACCCAGCGACGTGCTTCCGGTTGCGAGACCCGTTGGGATGGCTGAGGTCCTAAGGCCCCTCGGGTGATGAGGTGCGAGAGTAGATCGCCCCCTGGACAAAACTCCATAACGAGACGAAAGGATTCACTTTCAACCCTTGCGGCGTAGTAGCGGACAATGTGACGCCGACCGGCTAAGACGCTGCGACTTGCGACGCTGCTTCTGTTCCTGCTTAGTGTGGACGCACGAAGCACGTAATTGTCAGCTTCGCGCTCGAGCGCCAGTAGTCTTTGAACCGTACGCCATTCCTTCCACGTTCGCTGTCCACCGTTGCGGTTCGAGTCAAGCGTCAGCGGTCGCACTTTAACTGCCACCGTGACTTGTCCGAGGGCGGGTTTGTTTGCATCGGGCTGTACTTCCATGACCCCTTTGTAGACTTGTCGTGTCAGACGCCGCGTGAGTTCTGCACGAGTAAAGGCAGACCCGGATAATGTACGTGTACGCTCTGAGAGGGATGACGTAGACAATTGCTGCGGCGGAAGAGATCGCACGGTCATTTGGCACGCGTGGTACTCTGTTTTGTGTCGGTGGAACCCAAGATTTACGTTTTAAAAGAGCTGTGGGTTGGTGCTTACGAATTCTGTTCTCAAGGGAGGAGACTGCGAGGCGCGATGCTACTTACAATCCCACGGCCGCTGCTGCATCTCTGTGATAAAGTGAATGGATTGGGACTCAATACCCACCACCGCTCCTGACACGAGTCTTGTGGGGGTCATTTTCTCACACATGGCGCTTCTGTTCAACGCCTTGTTTCTCACCCTGAGCAGACGCAGTCTGTCTGCGATCAAAAAAACGGCTTCAAGCGGTTTTTCGTTTGGATGATCGCTCCCCCAAATCAAACTCTTTCTTTGCGCATCTACCACTAAGGAGGCATTTTATGGCCATTGGACATGTCTGAAAGACACCATCATTGCCTATCATTGCCTAATTATAAAATTAACTAACCTACAGTAACAATATGCATCTTATTCGACTCGTCTGACGAAACGACTAGGCGTTACTTAGCCCATAGAGTATCTGTTTTATTCCATAGTGCGAAGCTGTATCTTTGCCGCTCAATTTTGCACGATCTTTCGCCACAAGAAAGCGAAGCCAGACTGGTCTTTTTTTCTAGTGCGTTGTACTGCCGTTATACGTCTCACAATTGAATTGCCATGGCAGGGGCAAGACTTTCCCAATGTAAATTTTCAACACGTATATTTTTTTCTCGGGACTACTGATAGCCATACAGTGTGCCGCCTTTTTGTCAGATGCAACAGCTAATTGAAGCACTTGGCTTCACGACTCACCACCATCGCTCGTTTGTTACCATTGACGACCATTTCGATGCCGTTCAAAAATACACGATTTGGAAGCACCTAAAACTAGAGAGCGCTTTACACTTATAAATTGACTCACTTTATAAAAATTCTTCTCTTGTTGGTCACGTGCTCAAAGAAGCATGTTTTTTATACATCAGGGTCAGTTTTCGACATTAATCATGTCTCACAGACGAGGACACCTCGCGATTCAAGTTGAATTAATCAAGTTGGACCGCCTAACTGCCTGTCATTTCTTATTTGTATCAATTTAGATGTGCTCATTTCTATTTAAATAGTATGTACAATCTCTGTGAAAAATTTAACATCACTTCTCGAGAAGAAATTAGCGTTTACTTCGCGTAAACTTTCTTGATACTGCGCGCTGGGCCATTGGCTTAAGCGTCATGAGGGGGCGTTGTATAAAAAGAGAGCGCTTAAATGTACTATGCAGCGATTTGGACCGAGCATGGTCTTGGACCAGATGCTCCTCATGGAATGGCTCACGCCTTTTACTTGAAGGCTTTGCCTTCAAACCAACTTATGCAAGCCACAGCCTGCGACATTGTGGTGGTGAAATGCTGAATATTTCCTGTTTCGTTCTTTCGTTGGTTCTGCTTTTTGGTGATTTGCACACGGACGAGACAAGGCGTTTAGCAGCACGCTAATTGCTTAAGAAAAGCATACATATGTTATTTAAGAGTACCTATCCCCCTACATATTGCAACATTAAAAAGAACACGCCCGTAAACTAATTTTCAGGTATGCAATGCATCATACTTGAAAAACAAGCTGTGCACGATTCTTGCGTTATCGAATTATATGAGCTTTCCTGCTCCAGTCAGAACACAACTTTGTCTTCCAAAATAATCGTCGTATACTTGTACGCATACGTAGTGCTTCCTTTCCTGCAAAAATTTACTCAGGTGTGCCGCAGATAGCGAAAGCAGCACAAGCTGATTGCACGGAGATAGAGAAGTTTTGTCTGCAACGACCTTTAATGATTATAATATATGAGCTTACGGCAGAAGTGGTGAAGTGGCTCTTGCGAGGCAACGATCACATACCGCGCCCAGACGGCCAGTTGTTGGGGAGTACCTCAGATAAACGCATGGCTGCTAAGGGGCTCACGATGTGTATCCGGCGGCTGGGCTGCTCATCTCCGTCAATTGACTTAAAACTTGGGAATGCTTGTCGAGTCGGTTGGGTACGCATTCGCAGGTGTGCGACGAGAGATTGCGCTGTGTGGAAATCTTTAGATAAGCGCTATGAACTCAACCTTTGAACCGGTATGTATAATCTTTATGCCTTGCTAGAACACTCTTCAAATTTAAATGCTTGACTGCTTCTTGTAGCAGAGGGGTTTGACTTAAACATTTTTGCCAAGCTTACAACAGAATATAGAGGCTAGTGTTATTGGATAACACAGATGCTATACGCTACACAATGCGACTACGTCGACCCGAAATTATGGTCGGCCAGACAACGTATTTGAATTGGCTTATGGTTTGAAGTAACAAATGCGAAATAAGCACGGAGACTATACACCCTCGAAGTATAGTCAATGTTTACGGACCTAGTGCGCCATTCGGAGATTTCTAAACGGCACAATCTCAACCCACCAGTCTTAATCAACCTAACAAGCGTCACCAAGTCAAAATCCACCAAATAAGCGAGCCATTCCTATACAAGTTGAGACCTTCAGCAATCCCAAGGTTGTTAATGTAGTCATTAGACCGGTAAGCACTACACTTTGCAAATGTTGGAATCGCTTCACCATAATAGCGCTCCCGCTGGGAATTTGTGGTGACTCGAAATCTTCCCATGATTTCCGCGAGAACAAATGTCCAACGCAATATTGAATAATAAAGGCGTGCAATCAAAGAAGGATCGTAAACGATGCCACTATTCTCGCGTAGGATCCGTGGAACGGTAGCGTTGAAAGTCGCTTCACAATAGAAGCAGCAATAATAACATTTTTTTAAAGAATCCTACAATTGAAGCCAAGTAGAACTGCATAAAGTGTATCCGAATACTCATGGCGTTGGGCAGTCGATCGGGCTTGTCTATATCTGAAGCGCATGTAGGAATCCTACGCCCGAGTTCGCTCATATGTGCTAAGGACCTTTTCAGTTAAAAGTGCTTTGGACTAGCAAGCAACGTCAAGGGGGCGGAATATTGGCCGAAGCTCCATATACTCAGATTGCTCAGCTGTTACTACTGACAACATCGAAGTAGTCGCGATACTTTTCATGTTTTTTTCCCCTGGTAAAACAATTCACTTATACGAAATCTCGTACCCTACAAAGCAAGGCTTCACCCAAAACAAGAACCAACTTTGTTGGCAGGTTTTGTCAGCGTGTTCCGAAAAGTGGTTCAAAGTTGTGATGTGATTATAAGCGAGAGAGGATTGAAGCGCAAAGGAAAAACGCAATGGGATTCTATGAAAAATGAAGCGATAAAATTTGCGAAAAGCTGGCCATGGTAGAGATGCATGATGAAGAGGGACTTCAAGATTAACTGTGGATTACAAGGAAGAACGGTGTGTCATTAGCAGCTACAAATCGGAGTTAGGATGGCGCGATAAGCTCGTGCACCGAGTGAGTGGATTGCACCACTTGGATTGAAAAGAATAATGACCGGGACATGATTGATAGTAAGAGTTAAAATGGGTCTCGGTTTGAGGCCTAGCGCTAATTGTTGGGGTCAGACATATCGCAATTCACGACTCGTCGTGCCTTTTAGTATATATCGAAGGTGTGATTCCTGAATTTAACTTATTTTTAAAAGATCCACGGCATATCCGCTGTATCTGAAAGCACTTTCGCCAAAGTTGTGCTGGCCGATCCCTTAAAAATATGAGACAGTATTATTTCATGCCTCAGGGTATGCAAGATGGACTAAACAAGCCCACAGTATTGCGTCGGCTACCACATTGCGCTGATCCTAGATGTACACAATTTAAGAGGCAAATTCCTCAAAGACGAACCTCAAGCGATTTGCTCGGTCCAAGACCGAAAATACACTTTTATGCTCAGTGTGTACAATATGACAAAATTCACGCAGAGCTTCTCCAAGGCGGGTACTGGCGTTCTTGAACAGCATTCAATGTTTGACGAGCTAGTCAGCCCATTCCCCAAATCGACTCCTGCTGTCAACCCAGTCAGCTTTTCATTTGCATCATTAGACATAAAGCAAGGAACATCAGTGGCAACAAGAATACTTTACAGCCTTGCTTTGTTGCGACAAAACGGTGACAGAACTTGTAATATGGACAGCATATTTTTACACGTCAACACGAACCGACTCGAGAGGTTTGCCTCGACGAAACAGCTACGTTCTATAGAATTTGAATTGACATGTCTTGTTTACCCAAAATGTCGTCAAACTGCATCGCTAGCGAATGTTTAATCATAATTTCTAGGCTACAGAAGAATTAAAAATTCTAGGGAAAATGAAGCGGTTGCTTAGCTATGATAATTGTATCATAAGGGTTTGTCTCGAAAGCGCAAGGCGATGATAGTTATCTTTACTTCTGGAAAGAAAAGGCGTGTCAATACATCGAGGGTCTACTTCAGGTGCTCGATCGCTAAGCGAGACGACAATTGCGAGCAAGTCATTGAGGACTCGAAGGTGTGTTAGCACTTGATACGCATGTTCGTCGCATATACATCGGTTACATCTTAGACGTGTTTCACATATGGGATACGTGTGTTTGCTCTTTTTTTAGATCGTCGAGCTTGTCGAGTGTATGCCGCTACAGCTGGTGGAGAAAGGTTCCCTAGCAAAATCCGTCTTCCGGATTCGATGTGCTTTGGTCGGAATGTTGATTATTATGCATGCACGCTGCAAAAAAAGCTCACAGTTCAGAGGCAAAGCTGCCGTTGTAATAGCTTCATGATATATTGATTGGCACATCGTCGGTATAGATTGTTGCTGTCGCTATGCTGTAGATTTTTTCAATTTTTTTTCTTGTGACACCACTGTATTTATGTTTACACTTTTTTATTTGACCGAAACGTGTGCAAAAGGGATGCTAAGACTTTACTGGCGGTTTTTCTAGCATTAGATTGCTAAATGCAGGTAGTGATCATCATTCTGTACTTTGAACTTGCTACGAGTAATCTTCAAACAACGATTGGATCGCACATCAGAAAAAAATTCTTTCGCATCGACTCCTCAAGCGCCACCTACTTTGTCTCATCTATGCAAAACTCTGCTTCGTTGACGATATAAAAAAAGGAGAGCCATTAAGATCAATTCCGACGATGGCAGTCGTCATTCCGATCTGTGGACGAATTCCACCTCGCTAGCACACTAGTAGGTACGACGCTTAATTACTGTGAGCTCCTGGGCAGCTCGATATGAATGGGCTTCGAGCGGTCCGATTACTGTCCGGCAGGCCACACCAGCTTTCAAAGTCCAATGTCGCTGTGCTTAATGTCTTGGCAGCTTGATCCATGTACAACATTTGCTGACGGACGTCCGAGTCTCAGTCACTCATTCTGTATAAAAATTGCTTGCAGACATCATTATTCTTGACGTGACTGGAATACAAACTCGAGCAAGGACGATACTGCGGTAGAACCAGGGAGCTGGCGATTAGATATCGACAGCAGCATTAAAGCCGTATTCACGTCGCTGTTGAATATACTCACGAGCTTCTTCGAAATCAAGACTTAATTGTGAATGGGGTACTGGCGATCAGAAAGCATTTAAAGACAAATCTTCCATTGCGATTCTACTACAATACCAGCTCTTCGTGTGGCTCATTTTTGCAGTGCAATCGATGCTTGAACATAAAGTCGTTTTTTCTTTTTACAATGTGTCTGATGGATGGTTACGACATTAAGCAGGAGTTGACTTTACTTTTCGTTTCGATCGGCAGAGGAAATGAGCAATAATAATTAGCATCAAAAATCAAGAATTTCTACCAAGAAAAATGGTTAATTCGTGGTTCTAGCTGTCGATTATGTAGCTCATACGACAGGTATTTTTAGAGTGCAGAATTTGTTAGCACTGCGACCGACCTATGCAACGAAAAATTTCTTTTACAGGCTTCTCTGGTATTAAAAAACAATTTTCTACCAAATAAACTCGTGCTTATGTTGTGACAGTTGGCGGCAAAAGTCAGCGCAGCAATGACAAAAATCATTTTGAGCCACAGTCAAAACCTTGGTAAAAATACGCCCGCATCTTATCTTAGTGTTCAATGTTTAAATGTACGAATTCGTGATACAGGCCCACAACAATCCTAGACACACCCCTCAGACAGGAATAGCTATAATATTTTCGGCTAACTCAGCACCCATCATCGCATAGACTTCGTGACAGCAGCGCTCTGGGTCGGCATGCCTGTTAAGCGCGGCACAGCAGTGTTCCCGGTTTCGATCGGAGCTCCGTCTTCATTGCTACCGCGTCCACGTCATCAGCACCGATCGATACATAGCACGTTAAAACTCTTCCAAAATTTACTAGGACCGCTTTACAATTTGTGGGAACGATTACAAGTGAGTCACTGTGGACAATACTCGGTTGAACGGATGCTTGCACTAGAAGAGTACGTGCAGCGTGTATCTTTTTTACGAGTGGCTGCAGTGTGCATGCTCACCCCATTGGCTCCGCTATCGCTGGTGATAGCAGCGGCCTCTCTTCCGCTTCGTCATGTTGCTGACGGTTTTGACGTCAACTATATGTTTTGGATTCGACATTTTTTCGTCGTAGCGTTTGCTGTGCTGAGCAATTTGATGCAAGCCAAAGCGTGGCTTTCGGAGCTTCCGTTTACTATATGGAGAGTACTGATTATCACCATTTGGAGTGCTGGCTTTGCGATTGCGTTTGACGTCTTGATTGCCAAGGTCTGGATTTTTCCCGTTCCTTTCATGAATTTACTTCAATCACCTTTGATCATTCTTATCCCCGCAATGATCACGATCCTTGTATTGGGTCGACAAGCCTTGCGGGATGTTCCAGACTCGAACTATCGCATGCGTCGCTATTTCATGCTCATTGCAGTTCAAGGTTCTTTGATTACTATTTACCCAGCCTACCACGCTTTTTTTCTTTTAGTTTCTACGTCCGTCCAGCCTTTTTTGATGGTTCTATTGGCAGTCGCAAACATTGGAATAAAAAATGTTCTCGCAGCCTGTGGCGGACATTTGGAAGATCGATTACCCGAAGTAATTGTTTTTACAGTCGACGTCTTTAGTGCGTTGTACTCTGCTCTTTGTATGCGAAGTAATAATTCTTTCAAGACGGTAGCAATTGTTGTGACTCTCAACGTATTTGATTTGATACTTGCTTTACATGGAATGAACCGTCGCTCACAAGTTGCCTTAGCGAATCGAGACAAAAGTTATCGACGGCAAAAGCTTAGCACTAAGGCTTTAGGAGTCGACGTTCCCGTCAAACCCTTCAAACAGTCTCTTGGAACGCTGTTTCAAACCACGCTACAGCTTCTTAAAATGCCTGGTCAACTGGATCCAGCAGAGCTGCGTCAGATCTGCTTGCTCTCTTGTGTAGAACACAAATTGTCGGAAGCGAATTTGGCTCTACTTGCAGCTCTTGCTGCTCGCTGTGTTTACCATAACGAGCGACATGCGACTGGTCGCCATTCGATGGCAGAACGCAAGTCTCGCTACTCGTCCGCAGCTATGAGTGGCCCAGAACTTGGGGTTGAACACTTTGGAGTGGCATTAAATAACACTTCATACTTCACGCAAAGACTACGCGCAGCCGTCCGTAAACTTAAACAAATACCGGAGGCGGGTAAGCGATTTAGTGTCCTAATTGGTACTCGACTCAGCTATTCGCTTGGAATCCAATCTGACAGTCGGAATCGATCCAGTCCACCAACTGCCCTGGACGTTGATGAAGAATCTGTTACTGATTCTTTCGATAGTGACACAAGACCAAGTGATGTGGCGGGGCCATTGACAACCTCTTCTAGACGACAGTCTCAGCAGTCGGGACCTGGCACTCCTTTGTCGTCTTCATTAAAGACAGCTAGCCATTTAGGAGACACATTATCTCAAGGTGACCTTTTTTCACGACAAGGAGAAAAAGGTGGTCGATCATCAATACTTTTGAGAACAGAATCATCACAACATCTGAATCTTCAAAATGGCACAGGATCGCGAATACAATCAGCTCAACTTGGGCTTGTTACAGGATCACAACGCGGCTCACGTAATTTGATATATCATCTCGGATCTTCTCGAAGATTGGCAGAATTTGCCAATCTATCCACGAACGTGGAGACATCGCTTAAGCTACGGCCGCTATTGCTATCAGGAAACCCCGTGATCAACGACATTCTAAGAGGAACTAGGAAGCAAAATACTGTGGCAGTCAACCAGACGCTTCAGCTGCTATTTAATAACGAGTATCTCGGCCTCATCGCGTACGCGCAGTGCATTACCCCGACAATCTTTATAGTCTACATGACGATCATGATTGAGATGCCTAATCGAACGTTTTACTTAGATAAGCACGATGTGGAGGATCCAAATCGATTAGCGCAGCGATATGCGGTTGTAACAATTTTTGTGGCACTCCAGATGGCGATTTTAATAGCTCTCCACACTTTCGTTGCTGTTCGATTTGGAGTTTCAACTCTGTACCAAGTGGCATTTGTTCTGGAAACTCACGCTCGACTCGTACAAGGTAAAATTACTACTTGGCTTTTGTTCGCAGTTAGCTTTACGCTGGAACATTACGGTGAGGGAATTTTTTTTGCCAAGGTCTTTTTTTGGTGCCTATTGACTGATGATGTATCTTGCTTTTTTCGCATTTATTCAGGTGTTGACTTTTCGTTTCGATTTGATTGGATTTTCGGAAACAATTGAATGTTTGTTCACCTTATCATAGCTTGGTACCCATTCGAGACAAACTCGGAGCAAGTGTCCGATTTATTACAGCCGCAGCAGCGAATATTGCTTTGCTCAGCAACACTTCACCAGTATCGAGTCACTGGGTCTACGAACATAACTACTTCGGGGTCAATAGAGACGTGCATCACGGATGAGAAAGCGTGTACAACCATTGAAAAGCGAATGGATCACTCGTTCCATCTTCGCGGCCTACACTTTATTGATAGAATTGCGAGGCGGGCCGACCCATAAGCTGTCCGCGAATAGAGTCACCTCGAAATGCTCGGGAAATAGCGCTTATTATAGGAGACTGTAAATTCTTCAGGCTCATTAATACATCCGTATTTCTTACGCTCTACCAGGTTTTGTGGATCTATATAGCACCCAAATGCAAATTTTGCTACCCATAGATGATGGCACATCGGTAAACCTTTATAGCATTTCATTTACAACGAAAGCGCTATCTTGAGCGTCTTTGGGGGAGGGCGCTATGAGCGGAACTTAAAAGGTCCTGAAAACATCGTCACAACAAATGCAGGAGTATGACCCACCAAAAATCGTACGCGGGATAAAGCGGCTTCAGCCTATGTCTTTACCCCACCAATTTATCCTGGCTCGTACTTTTCTAGCCACAACTATCCATTTCGGGGACAAGAAATGATATGTGCCATCAAAATTCTTATAATATTGCAGCTAATTAACAAGAAGCGACTAGAATCGTTCCATTAGTCATTATAAGTATAGCTAACTTATTTTGCTCTCTCTTGGGAGCATCATATAATTGGGTTTGGCCGATGGCAATTGTTTACCAACGAGCGAGGTTCCACGAAGAGCCAGAGAGTCCATCAAGAAGATGAAGGTGTGACACAAAATCTATATTAGGGTGTCACGAAGGACTTCATGTTTGAAAGATAAATAATCGGCAACTGAACCGATCGTTGCGTCACGACAGTTGCGATCTAGCCGAAGGCATATCAATTTTATTGAACCTCGAGAACCTGTTCGAGATTGGCAGCGTAGACTGTCCCTGGATTCGGAGATCACAATAGGTCCCTATACCAAAATTTGGATATAATTTGGTAATGCTTCTTGAGATCCTTCACTGAATATGTTTTGGGTAGGCACAAGTATGACCTCATGTCAGGCATAAAATAATGTCACTCGGCAATTATCTTTGTCACGACAGCAGCATGAGCTCATTGATACCTCCTGTGCAGGACAGGCAAAGAATAGCATTGTGCCGGATATAAAATCTTTGTAGTCACCTCCATTATGTGCTTGAACATCGAATTAGAGATGACGACTACTTCAATAAGCTGGGCAGTGCAATTGTACCTGCATAATCACCCATACCAAAGTACATAACTACATACGTACATATCGATGTATAGTGCCCTGACTTTGGTAGATGGCTACCAGCAAATCCTAATGAGAGAATAAAATAAACCCTTTAAGGCAATGAGAACGGCTAAAGAGTAAAAAGCGATGACACACGGGCTATCACGCGCCACAGTGATGTTCAACCGCTTGCTTGCGCACTTAGTTCGACCGTTACGGGCTTATGCTCGAACATACTTTTAAAATGTAATCGTAGTTTCTTTGAAGAAAATGTGTCGGCAGTGATGACTTACATAGACTACTCTAGGAAAGTTTTGGGCTCATTGAAGCCAAAAAGCTTTATGCCGATGCCGACAAATGTGTCTTCGTGGCAGAAAATAGCTTTTGGCTGATTTGTGAGCGGCATAGAGTTTGAACTGCTCGCAAAAGTAGAAGCCGCCTCGACCTAGCACACTACACTGCTACAAAGGAAGCTGAGTGCTGCTGGAGGAGCTTGCATCCAGGAAAGCCTTACAAAGCTCCTTTCCCGGCTTTGCTGAACGATACAAAGATATTTAGCGTCGCTTGCGACGCTTCCGAATATGCCGTCGGCTATGCGCTATCGCAAATTGATCAGGACTATCAAAGGCGACTGCTATTGCAAATGAATGGGAACAGACGTGAGAAAGCCTCCTCAACTTGATCTAGCCATCTTAAAGGCCGCCGTTTGGATCTCTACTGCTTCTAAAGAGGAAGTGCTTGCTATAAAATTCGCATTGGAAAAATGTTTTACGTGCATCGTCGGAGAAAAATCGAGTTCACAGTCTAGTCAAACAATGCATTATTGAGGACGGCATCAAATGACGTCCCCCTTATACCAAAGAATAACAAGATGGCTGCGATATTTCGCGAAATATGTGACAATATATTTCGAAAAAATTTATGTGCGTGCCGACTTGCTTTCGAGGAGACTGGATATCAAACAAACACTAACTCAGAGCCTTTAACCCATTTTCTCATCGCAAGCAAGAATCTTGATTAGCCTCTCGATAGCTATATCGGATGCATCACTTTGAGTGAAGAACCCACGTCGTTGTTGACAGCGACGTATCTCTTCGTACAACATACTCCTAGAGGCACATAACATTACGATGAGCGATACTTCGGACCGAAGAGAAAGCGTTTTGCGATGTCCACGACATATTAATGGTCCCACATGTACAAGTGGGTGAGAGAATCTGTAAGACCTTCCAATGAATTAAAGCCGCGGTTCACGCAATCATATTCCTTACAAAGTCTAAATATACCAGTGAACTTGGTGATACCTTACAAACCTCGACTCTGACTTTTGCTAGAGGAATCTAGCGCCAATGTAGGTGTAGTGGTTTGGAAGCCGCATAGGCAAGATGGTGCGTTTGGCACCGGCTCCAACCATTATAGCAAGGGAGCTGTTTATAGCCAGAGAAGACAAACATCATAGCTTTTGAGCAACATTTAATTTAAAGTGACATATGGCTCACAGCTATGTTTCGGCAGACGCTGCCATATCCATTGACGGAAGCTCGTTTAGTAATGGCTACAGCAGACCATTTATAGTTGTATGGTCAACCATCGTATGGTAGGGAGCAAATTTTGTAGAATTTCTGCTGACGCCTCTTTCTTGCGCTGAGGAAGCGCTCAATATTTCGAGTTACGCATCGACGGGCTAAATAGCCTTTGATACAAATGGACTGAGGCGCTTCAGAAATTTGCTAGCTCTTTAAAGCACGAAAGCTTTTGTGATGAGTGGATGCAAAACCTCAGATGCTTTCAAAAATGTTTATTGAATCGTACAAAAAGTCGGCTGAATATTTACAGCAGGGCAAAGGATGCGATAGCGTCCGCTTCAGACAAGTAATTACTCGGATAAGATTTAATGAAGAGTTTAAATCTAATCTTAAAGAAGCGAAAGTATTGTTGAGCTATAAAAATCTACAGCTTGGAGTGGCATGGGTCGGGTTCGCGAGCACCATCAATCGAGTGCTTATTTTATAATATCGGTGTATAGTCACAATATTTAAAATTTTTTTAGACGATGTTGCTACACCCAGTATCGTATGTAGAACGTCTGGAGACTCCAAGTTTTATGAACACTGAAAATTTCTCAGCAAGGCGCCTAGAAGTCTTCCATAGCGTTCTTTGCCTTGGCGGGTGAGCTTTTTTAGGGCTCGCCGCCCACGGCACAAGCGCAGTTTTCGCTGTAGGCGAAGCGCAGCCTTAATATATACCAAAACCCTTGCAGATGCCATCTGGAGCCTTCTGCACCATCACTTCCTATAAGCGCAGAAGCCGATTCTGATGCAGTGGCACTGAGGATGGAAAACTTTTGTGGCGTTAGTTTAGTTATTATAAATTATTCGGCTGATCAGCAGCACTGCTTAATCAGCGTTATGATTATCCCACTCCATCAGACAAATGTCAAGAGTCATAAATAACACCCTTTCTTTTCTTCGTCGACCAAGTCTCAATAGGGGCTGTGGCAATGCTTTCATGTTGAGCCTCGAAAGATTGATTTGCTTAAATAGTACTTTTCAGTATTCTGTACATTATATTAAGCGTCAATCCAATACCTGATTGGTCAAATTTTCCTTTAAAACTAATTTGATACCGACTATTGTATGGATCTAAATGCCCCGAGCGTTTGTGGGCCTGCGCTACTCATCACAATGGCCGCTCCTTTTTCATCTACCTCAGCACTCCGCCACACTTCATCGCAAAAGTCTTTCGGCTTTTTTCTCATGCGCGTCCAATGCTAAGCAGCGTATTGCTTTGGTGCTTCATACATTATATACCTTTCCTTTGGTTAATCATTGCCTACTAATGTTGGGCAACTTCTATCATTTCAGCCAATCACCAAGGTTAATTTTCATGGCGACGGCGTCGGGACGTTCGTGTCTAATGACCGTGTGAAAAGGCAAGTGATTGTGCCATTCACATCCCCAGGAGACTTAATCCAGGCTGAAATTTGGGAGCGCGACGTAGAGAAAGGGATTGACATCGATTCTCAGAACATTCGACGAATTTTTGGACAGCAAGTGGAACTACTCGAGTCGAGCAAACATCGTGTAAATCCTCTCTGCAACAAATATTTTGGAGTTTGTGGTGGATGCAAATTGCAACACGTTCGTTACGAGCAACAACTTCGCGAAAAACAGCAATGGATTTTGGATTTATTTTCACATTGTCACCATTCACCAGATCTGGAAATTCGAGATATCTTAGGCGTGAAACTCGAGAATGACAAGAATGAGAATTATCAGTATCGAAATAAAATGGAATTTACTTGCAGCACAGGACGTTGGTTACTAGAGGAGGACAAAAGTTTACATGATGTCGAGACGAATGGACAGAACAATTCATTTACAGTTGGCATGTTCCCAATTTCGTCGGTACATTCTCGACGATCAAAAGAAATTTTCGGCAAAAAAAAAGCAAGACGACGTCGAGCTGCGATGTGGAGTCCCCGCATTTTGTCAATAGACAAGTGTGAGTTGCAAGATCCAGCGTGCAATGCTTTGCTGCAACAGATTGTGGCGAAATGTACAGAAAGAAATGTACAAGCGTACGATTTTAAGACCCACAAAGGCTTTTTGAAGCAAATTGTGTTGCGTCGTGGTACAAACGGTCACGGGCGAAAAGAAATCATGCTCGGCTTTGTAACGACAGAGTTTCATGGACGACAAAGTCAAGTGCTTCAAAATATCGTTCAAAATCTCGTACTTGAACACGAACTTAATACAGAAAGCAATTCCCCCCATCTTGTGTCGATTATCGAAAGCTTAGACCAAGAAGCTCATCGGCATCGCCGTCAGGAAAAAGACGTAATGCCTACATCGATTGAAAATTGTAAGAAGGAACGCGTTCTTTACGGCGAAGCACATTTTGAAGACACAATTCTTGGTCACAGATTTAAAATCTCATTCGATTCCTTTTTTCAACCAAACTCTGTTCAAGCGAGTGTTTTGTACCGTGAAATTCAACGGATGATTGCTGCCTTACCGAAAAAACCTGTGGTGTGGGATCTCTTTTGTGGGGTCGGCAGCATCGGTATCTGCATGGGTGCGTATGCCAAAAAAGTCGTGGGATTTGAACTTATTGATGCAGCTGTCCAACGCGCCAAAGTAAATGCTTACCTGAATGGCTACACTTCCGAACACATGCAATTCTTTTGCGTTGATTTGACTAAAAAGGGGCGCGAAAACGCATTTTTCGATGCGTTTGCTTTCCATCCGAATGGCTGGGAAAGACCCGATGTGATCATTGTCGATCCTCCACGAGCTGGATTGCATCACAAACTCATTCAACAAATTCGCCGCCTAGCACCGCGTTATATCTGCTACGTGTCGTGTAATCCTCGCTCACAAGTCGTCGATCTCGAAGCTCTGTGTGTCAAAGCAGAGTTGAAAAAGGATCAAGTTGGTTGTTCCTATCAAGTGCAACGTTTGCAACCAGTAGACATGCTGCCCCATACTCCACATGTTGAAACAATAGCATGGCTTGAGCGTTGGGATTAGCTGAGGAGTTACGGAAATGACAAGCTGAGACTAATTTTACTTTGGCTTTTAGACTGTTTACAAATTCCTTTAAACTTATACGCTTTCTCTATTTTCAAGCCAAACAGTGTCATGCCAACTTCAAAAAGCGCCGAGAATGTCGTGAGCAAGTTTTCCGGAATAGGTGAGTGAAATCCTACTGGTAGTGGCACAATTCGCTTAATTATAATAAGGAGTGAAAACGTTCAGAGCTTCGAACGGGATGGACAGCAGATCTAGACACTACACGCTCGCCGTCTCAGCACGTGAGCGAAATGACTCGAGTGGCTTCTTTCCATGCAGATGAGAGCTCTGGCAGGCAACAACGAAGTAACGTGGGTGCGTCGAAAGCACAGGTCGAAACGATACGTCGCATCTCGGTCCAAGAGCGTATACGGACTGAAAGTGCCGCACCAGCTCGTCGGGCGAACGCGGAAAAGTCTCGAACGTGTGTTTTGCAATAATGGCCTTTGACAATACGATAGCGAGCTCAAGTTGACAGCGGTCGTGTGGGTTGCAAGTAGCCACAGCACTACAGAGTCAATTCTTGAGAAAGCATTTGATTGGTGATCGCAATGCGTGCTGTAGCAAAGGCTCGATTGTAGTCATCGATGCATGGCCGGATAGAATTGCGTCAACGATTAAGCTAGCGTCAGTATAATTTCGAGCCACAAGTTTTTTTAGAATTGATTGTTTCGATGCGTCTTTTCAAAGTACATTTTATATCTTAAACCGACGTTGGGTCTCGAGCGTTGAACCGACACGTTCCAGCAATTTCATTACGACTTTATCTTTTGTCAATGCCAACTCGTGGAATCATCGTCAAACGCTTATCGACGCCTTGCGGCCATGACAATGATCAAACAGTTTCAGCATTGCAGGTGGCACCTTCAGTCGTCGAGTTTTTGGCTTTCGAGCGTGGTACTTGCTACCTTGCGACTTTAAATGTTCGAAATGCCAGTGATCGCGTCTTACGCTATCGTTTGACTCCACCGCCAAATGTGTCCCCATTTAAAGTTTTGCTTCGAGGTCGAGACCTTGCAAAGACTGAGAATGCTACCGTCTCGTTACCACCAGGTCTCAGTGTCAGATACGACGTTACGTTTCAAATCCCAGACAACAATGCTCCTTCTGCAATTGTCCACGATGCATTGCAAATAAACGGAGACGACACGTCGGCTCTTGAAGTGCCATTGGTAGCAAGAAGGGCGTGTCCGTTGTTGAATGTGACGCCGTTACAGTGTGAACTTGGCTTTGTAGTGTTGACACAACGTTCGGCTCAATGTATTGAAGTACAGAATATCGGAACACGTCGAGGAAGATTTGTGGTCGATGTGCTGGATGCTGGATCCTCTAGCGCAAAAGCGGCGATTAAAGTGTCACCCGAACGAGGCAAACTTGACATGCAAGAAAGAGTAAAGGTTCAAATTGAATTGCAAGGCCTGGATATTGGTGCGTTTCGAGGTATTGTCCAGATTCGGATCTGGGAAATAATGGGCCAAGAGGAGAAAGACGATGGGAGATTCGAGACATTACCATCTGCGGAGCAGATTGTAGACGTGTCGGGCAAGGTCGTTGAACATACCGTCGAACTGGTGTTACGTCAAGGACTCGAGGCTGTTCAATCATTATTCTTTGGCTCTCTCTTTGCTGGTGAAAGACGTTCAATTGAGACAATATTGAGGAACAATGGACCTCTCCCTTTGACGTTTAAGACGTGTATCAATTTCCGAAATGGTCAGACGATCGAAGACGATGAACGCTACAAGGAGCTTGAAATCACTCCTGAAAATGGTTGCCTTGATCCGTTTAGCACAACGGTACTAAAGTTTGTGTATCATCCACGAGCAAAGACAATGGAGGAAATACAAGAGCTTGAAGAGCCACTAAATGGTATATCTGAAACTGATTTATCATCTCGTACGATCGACTCGACTTCTCCGTTCTCTCTCTTGTCAGGACCAGCAAAAACTCTTAATGCTTTTGCGTCAATCCAGTGTGAAAACGTTCAAGCACAAGATTTGACGTTTGAAATTTCCGCAAAAACTTTCATTCCACGATTTTCCCTCTCGCCATCTTTGCCTTTGGATTTTGGAGATGTTCGGACTCATGACCGAGTTGATTTGTTATTATCTGTCAAAAATCTCGCTGGTCTGCCCATGCACTTTAAAGCTTGCAAGAATGTTGCACATTTCTCGATCCGTCCACGCGTTGGTCGCTTGGATGTGCTTCAGTCGCAAAACCTCGTCGTGAGTTTCACACCCACTCAACTTGGGACGTTTTCCACTGTAATAGCCTTACAGGTAAACAACGGTGTCTTGGATATTCCGATCAAAGTTCGTGGACGAGCTGCTGTCCTTGGTCCCGTGCCTCCTATCAATGAGCGTCTTGTTGGCGGGCCCTTTGCCTTGCCTGTTGACTTTGCTCCAAAATTTCACTTTTTGCTTCCAGACCAAGCAAAAGACACGAAGGGAAAGTTATCGCGTCGATTTTATCGTCAACCTCCGTACGAACGTGCAGCTTTGAACGGCACGGCAGCATTCGATGAGTTTGAGTTTCAAGGCACGAATAAAACGCACTTGACCTACTGCGTCAAGGAACTCGCACGTCGTGCCGAGCATCGTGCAGCGTATCACGAATATTTGACGCAAAGTCGCGTGCAACGTGAAGCGAAAGGCAAAGGACTAGGCAAAGCGTTTGGATTAAAAAAGCGTGTGGCGCAGGCCCGTGGGACGAACCAGGACGATGACGTTGATCTTGGGCTGACTAAACTTCAGCCGCCACCAATTCATCTTCCGCGATCAATTCTTGAGGCAAATGAGCCGCTTTGGGTCAGCCGACATTCGACTGATGGCTCGTTAAACCTCTTGTTTGACGACTTGAAATTGATTGCCAAAAAGTTCAAATCGTTGCCTGCTACACCGGCAGAAGTGGCCGATTGTGCTCAAATTTTAGACCTTTCGGAGCTCGAATTGGTCCGATCGGGTCCCAAGACAATTAATTTTGGACGATTGTGCATTAACGGACGTGCCACGCGGGGTTTAACGGTACAAAATAACATGGCACGCAATGTTCTCGTCACGCTTCAGTTGGAGATGTCGCCTTTCAAAGAGGGCGACTCATTGCACGAATCGGCGCTCAAGACACCCGTGACGTCTCAAGTCATTCCTCCTCATTCCAAAGCAGGTTTTGATTTGATCTTTCGTTCGGACAAAGAACAATATTATCAACAGAATCTTACTCTTTTGCTTAACAACCATCACTTTCGTCACGTGACCGTCGTGGCTGAAGTCGCGCCCATGATTGTGGAATTGACACCTTCCGACTTGCTCTTTGACTTCGACGCTCTCGATCTGAGCTTTAACGTCTCTCGTGATGTCTCGATTACCAATACTAGTGATTGTGACGCTCCTTTCACCTGGACTTGCTTGCCTCTAATTGCAACACAGGATGGCACTCCTCCACTCGAGCCTTTGAAAAGTGACGCGACAACAACGAATCTTTTGACCGATAGAAGTTATGGCACCAATACGACATTAAAAACGCCAATTTTTGAACTTTTTCCTCCAAATGGTGTGCTGGGACCGTCGGCGTCTCAACTTTGCAAGGTAGTGTATACTCCTCCCCTCATGACGAAAGCTACTATGACCGCTCTTGAACTCACACAGAAAAGCGGAGCTATCTGGTTGTCTCAATTGGTGCAGCTAGACGTCACTGGAGGTGAGAAGAGCCTTTTAAACTGTCGTGCGCTAGTACCCGACGTCAAAATTGTAACACGCGACACAAAAATTGACTTTGGCACCATTTCCGTCGGACTCGAGCGCGAGAAAACGTTTGTCTTGCACAACACGGACCTTTCTTCTCGTGCTGTCTTTAGCACAAGGATTGAACCGCTTTCCTTGACCACTTCGATCGGATTGCAAGTATTGCCAGCTCAGAGTGTCATTAATCCTCAGGAATCGACAGAAGTTATGGTCAAGTTCCTGCCTCATCGAGCAATTACGTTGGATACAAGTACTAAAGCACAGAGCGCAACGGTTGTTGTAAGTATACGAGGCGGCAATGTGCTGCGTCTCCCAATCACGGCATCAGTCCTCATCCCAGACATAATTGTTGGCCCATGTGACGTCATTGACTTTGGCCAAGTTGTGCTTGGCGTGTCCGTCTCACGCGTCATTTCTCTTGAAAACCACAGTCCCATCTCTGCCTCGTTGTATCTTGATTTCAGTAGCTTGCCATTCGCTGAAGAATTCACATTGGCCACTCCTCGTCGATTTCTGGCACAAATTGAAGACACGGGCACTACTTTTTGTCCACTGGTCGAAGAGCAGAGTGAAGGTCGATGCCTTAAGTGGCAACTTTGTTTGCCGCCTCATGTCACCCTAGACCTTCAACTTGTGTTTACACCTGCAAGAATTTATACGCACGATCTCGAGCTGCCACTTGAAATTGCGGGTAGTGGACCAAGAATTTTGTCGACGACGTCACCTAATCGACGAATTGTGGCCAGTGCCATTCTTCCTCGTCTTTGCTTTTCAACGTCAACGCTTCACTTTCAACGCTGTGTCATTACTCGCGATGGCCTTCGAAAAGTGCCGTACACAAAGACAATAATACTCGCAAACGAAGATAATGAAACCATGCAATGGCAAATCGATACAAATTGCTTACGACTGGAAAATCTTACCACTGTGGCAACTGGCGCTACTGCTTTGTTAAGTCCTAAGCGCCTGGCAAGTGCTCAGTTGGCAACCAGTGCGACTGCTCTTGTCTTTCATGTTGCACCGGATCGAGGCGAGCTCGCACCAGGAGATCATGTGACACTTTGTGTCAATTTCCTTCCACAGGATGCTGTGGAATACGCCCAAGATGAAGTCCCGCTCTTGATCAATGACGAGGTTTACATCAACATGAGCTTTCGAGGGGAGGGAGTGTACCCTCATTTGTTCTTTTCAACAAATCGAATTACACTTCCGACCGTTCCATTAGGCTTTACGGCAACAACCCATTTTCAAATTAGTGCCATGGGGTACGAATATCTGGAATTTGCGTATCGTGTAGCATTCGATACATCGCGCTTTTCAATGACTGTCCTGTTTCCTCAAGGAAAGATATTGAGTACGGCATGCACAAGTGTACCCGTCGAAGTACAATTCTCGAGTACTTCAAGCGTTGCGTTTAATGGTCAACTTGAGTTTTTTGACACGGAGGGTCATGTGTTTTCATTGCCTATTTCAGGATGTACAGAGAATTGTCTTCTTACCAATTACTCATTTTTGCAATCACACGGTGTCACGTCCGACGCTAAACGAGACGACGCGCCCTTTTGCTTCTATACACACGCATCGGGTCAATTTCCCGTGTATCTCCTCTCAACGCAACAAGCTCAACACGAAATGGAAACGACCAAAATGTCGCTAACATCGAGTGGATTTGTGCTTGTCGATCCCTCAAGTCGAAACGACGCAAGTGCATCGCGCCAATCTTTCGATAGTTTCTCAAGCGAAGAGATTGAGTTTGTGTTGCAATATCTCAATGCAAATTTCTTGGATATTCCCGTTGTTCGATTTCCAGAAGATTTTGCCGATACATCAGGTCGCCCTTTGTATGCGTTACTGGATATGATTTGTGTCAAAAATGGAGGAGGCTTGGCAGTTCCGAGTTTCGGGAGAAGCAATGCAACTTATAAACGAAAGACAGTACAAATCTCTGTACCAAACTCCACTCTATTGCCAAAAGATCAATTGACGCAACTCTTGACTCAATATATCGAACTATTGCGCTTTCTACGGTCATACGGAGCTATGGTCCATGATGTTTTGCCCGAATTTTTATTAAGTCAAGACTTTTATCTACGAGCATGCGAGCACCCACAAGCAAATCCTGCACTTTTCTCATCGCCACTCTTTCCTTCCTTGTCGTTTGTTGCCCAACGTCAATTATTAATGAACGAATGGCGGGGAGTATGTACCACAGCGTGGATGAAGGTCATTTATCAAGTAATCAAGTGTTTTCTACTCTTTCGCATCACATGGAAAGGATATCAAGTGCAACAGCCTCAGAAGGCGAATTTGAAGCGGAAAGTCAGCGCACGGGATGATACATGCAAGAACGGAAATATTTCTACACGAGCGTGTCGAGGCAGTAATGTCTATAGTGAAGCTGAAATGGTCTTGATCCAGTGGCTCTGTGATTCTCTCTATGCGCAATCTCCGTCGTCTCAATCAACGTCGTTGACTTTGTTTAAAGAAGCGACTTTGGAAACTCACTTGTTGGATTTCGAAAGACAGTTACAGGATGGACAGTGGCTTTTTCACCTTATAGCAGCGCACATTCCAACGATAGCCGTCGATCAAGAACCTTATCAATGTTTTCAATGGAAACCAGATACGTCAAGTTCTTATTCTTTAAAATCTGGATTAAATAGTCAATTTCAGCACCAAGCAGACGTTTTATTGCAGACTCTTGATGCTTTTGGATTGAACTTTGGTCTCAATCCCAAGCGCTTTCTTCTTCACTACACAAGTCGAGAGATGGTGATCCTTTTGCTTCATTTATTCCAAACTTTACCGCAATTCATACCAAAGACAACGATTGAGTTTCGAGGAGAGTTGGGTCAAGTGATGGAAAAGAACATTGAGCTCAAGAATCCAAGTCAACGACCTTTACGCTATCACGTTTTCATGGATCAAAGTCATGCAGTCACTGGTGGAGATAAGACAGAAAGTGAATTCACGCTCGAAGCCAATGATTTGGTGCTCGATCCTGGCAAAACGACTGCGTTTCGAGTCACTTTCCGTCCACGATTTTCGCGCCAACTTCGAGTTCGTCTAGTCTTCCAAGCCGTGAAAAGTGACTCATTGTCACTTGGTGGAATACGTGGTGCTACGATGGTTTTCATGCTAGAATCCAACATTGTGTCCCGAAAACCAGTTCGGATTTTGCAACTCGAGACGAGAACGTACGAGAAGCGTATCGAAGAGATCGTGATTGACAATCCATTTCCTCTCGATGGGATGTTCAAAATCTTAATGAAGCAGCAAACAATTGTGTCAGGACCGGACGCGAGTGAAACGACTGGAACCATTTTGCCTTCTTTTCGAGGAACTCATCGTCGCCGTTCAACTGGTACCAATCGCTTATCAAGTGCCAATGTCAACACAGACACTATCGCACTTGAACACAAGCCATTGAGTCTCGAGGACAAAGAGTTTAGCGGGTGTTTTCGTGCTCAGGAACCCTTTTACCTTGCAGGTTGTAGCACGTGGGGCAGTAGCAATATCAATAGTACTGGCAATACTTCTCGTTTGACAGGAGAGAAAGAAGGTACAACTGGTCTCGTACGGATCCGAAAAAATGAGTCGACAAAGATTAAACTTGAGTTTTTACCTCTTGCGCCTGGCAATTATCATTGTCAATTGCTTTTGATTGACGAAAAAATTGGCGAATTTGTCTATGAAGTGCACGGAATTGCGACTCTTCCAGGAAGTTTAGAATGTCTGGAATTTCAATGTGAAGCTGCGAGTGGTTCACGTCATCAGTTTATTCGGGAAGTGACCATTCCCGTACCCAATCATTTACTCACTCGTGCACTCTCCACATTGTCTGAACGTACCACGGGTCAATTGCATCTGAAGGTGAAGGACGGGTTAAAACAATGTGAAGAAAGTCATCATCTGGCTTTTAGTGTCGATGTCAACTCGCCCTATTTTACGGTCAATGTACCCGAATTGACACTCTCTGCTTCGAGTAAAGCTGTACCCGTATCGGAACGATCAAAGGCTTCACGCCATGATTCTATTGCAGTAAAACCTTTGTTAAAATGCCCTCAAGCACAAATTGGTACACCACGCTCGGTGCCTGCTGGTACGAATACTGTTTCTCTTGCCTTTCAACCCAAAGGTGCTGGCCGTTACAAGTGTAAACTTTTGCTACGGTCAAAGGATACGATCTGTGGCAGTATTGACGTGCGTGTGTATGAGATAATTGCCACAGTCAAGGAGCCAAACATTAAAACGCACTTGGAATTTGTGGCACCAGCTCGCCAAAGTATTGTCCAAGAGATTCCTTTGTCAAACCCTACTGATACAATATGGACTCTCAAGGCTCTTTTTGGTACCTCAAGTCTGGACCGTTGTTCCGTGTTTTCGGGACCAGCGTCATTAGAGATACCAGCGAAACAGTCTGCATCGTACCCACTTACCTTTACACCGTCATGGATTTGTCACGAGACGAGGACGTTTGTGCTCTCCAATACGGCGACACAGCAGCAGTTTGAGTTTGAGCTTAGTGGGTACGGTGAAGAACCTTTGGCACGAGACCATGTGGTCTTAACCTGTCAGGCTCGGACCAATTGTGTGCATGAATTTGAAGTGTTTCGTCTGACAGGAGACGATGACTCAAAGGCTGCGCAGGTGTTTCAAGTCGAATCTGATCTCTGCAATGTTGTTGGAGCATCCACAATATCGGTACCGAGTGGTACAAAGCGTAGCGTCAAGTACCCACTGACTTTCAGTCCACTAGTCAGTGGTTCATACTTTGGATCTGTCACTTTTATCAATGAGACAACAAAGGAATATCTGTGGTACACAGTGGAAGCCTCGGTGAGTCCTCCAGCACCCGAGAATACACTTGAGATGCACACACGAGTCCGTGAAGCCATTGGTGTAGAGATTCAAATGGTAAATCCTCTAGACAGTGCCACGACTTTTAGTGTCGAACTTCGGGGTCGTGGATTGGTAGGATCGACACTTCTGACGCTTGAATCTCGTCAATCAAAGGTCTATGAGCTCTTGTACTCGCCTATGTATGTAACATGTGAGGAAGGGGCAATTGTATTTTCAAGTGAGACTGCCGGACAATTCTGGTACCGATTAAATCTCATTGCGAAAGCGGCAGAAAGTCAACATATGGAGGATATGGTGTGCGCGGTCGGAGACGTGTGTTCGCAACCATTGTGGCTAGACAACCCCAGCGATCGAGAGCTGCATCTGCAGTATCACATTAGTAACACACGGAATTTTTCTATCAAAGGCTGCAATGCAAGCGAAAAAGCGGCACCTTGTGTGGTGGTACCTCCTTTTGGTCGGGTCAGTGCCGTTCTCGAGTACACTCCATCTTCATTGTCAAATGTTGAAACTTCACGCATTGTATTTTTTGAAACCGATCTTGTAAGCGATTGGGACTTTGTCGTGCAAGGTCGTGGACAAGTGCCCAGTATCATGAAACCTCTAGTTGTTACAGCACGAGTGAATGAAATTGCATCGACACTTTTTACATTCAAAAATCCATTCGCCGCAGCCCTTCAAGTTGACCTTAAGCTCGAAATGAACGCCGCAGACCATTTATCATCCCGCCAAAACTCAGATACGCAACTAAGCTCCGTTTTTGAGCTGCTTTTGAAGAATCGGCACCTGGTACTTGCGGCTTTCGAGCTCGTTCAAGTACCAATTACGTTCTTTCCTCTTATGGTAAGTGAAACACAAGCTCAACTTGTCTTTCGTGGTAAAGACGAGTACGCTGAGCTCGAGTGGCGGTATCCATTATGTGGTGTGGCAGAAGCTCCTTTACATCCTCGTGTCTTGACGGTCCTTGCTTGTCCAGCACGCGAGTTTGTGGAAAAGTGTGTCGAATGTGAACTACTGGCAGCACCTGATGGTATAGAGTTAGAGACTGAAAGTTTTACGGTCGAGTGGGAAATTGACACTAAACGCTTTGGTCCGTTGACAACAGTTACTGCAATCGAACGCGCTTTAAGTGTAACGCCTCTATCAATACCGTCCAGTACCGATTCCAAGTTCATCTTACCGTATCGAATAAGGTTTGAGCCTTTACGTTCGTATCGAGGAAATATTACACTTTTGGTAAGGAAAAAGAGTGGTGGATTATGGCGTTTTGATGTATCACTGGATGCCGGCGATCCACCAATTGACGACGTCTTGACGGTTAAATCGAGTTTGAATCAAACATCGTCTGTTCGTTTTCAACTTCGTAACCAATTTCGACAACCGGCCAATTTTCTCGCCGACTTTTCCGCGGGTTCTTCAAGTGCGTTTACGGTCTTCCCAGTGAAAGGCGAGTTGCCATCTTATGGCAGTGAAGATGGTGCTGTCTTTGTCGTGTCGTTCACACCCACAGGATATGGCAAAATGCAGTCGGGGCAGCTAGTCATTGTGACTGAGGAAATGCAATGGACATTTAACGTCAAAGGGGCGTATCCAGATGCCACTCCCAGCAGCAAATCCAGTAAACGCAATAGCAATTTTAGTCCGAGTGCCCCGCTTATAAGATTTGGATTGTCCAAGAAGAGCGACTGGAATAGTCGGGGTAACAAAGCTTCTGGCTCTAGAAGCAGGCAGTAAACTTAGTGTTGGCGCGGAATTTACCCGCGGACAGTAAATTTAAAGTGTTAAAGCTAGACTAAAGATATACGTTCGTACCAATTCAAATGTTTCTTTATAGCCCGACCAATAGATCGTTATGATTGCACGTGATTTTTGCCTTCACGGTCACTTCAAGGCAATCCCTCGAGTACACACAAGTTGAATTAGTTCCGCCGAGAATATATTCTTGGCAACAGGTGAACCATTAAAGCAAGCTTTGCTAAATGTAATTGTGTTTTCATAAATATTCGTCGCTCGACAACTCAAACTTTGCCATGAATACTTACAGTATGACAGCAAGGCCTATCAGCACAGAATAGTATGACAAAGTTGGCGCCGCTTAGTATAAAAATCTCAAACCTCAAAAAGCTTGCTCATAAAATGATTTTTTTCGAGTGATTTTAGTAAATTTGCACGCAAATACACCAGTAGTCGATGGACTGTTTCAATTACCATAGTGCACTTGTTCAGCGCAAGATTGTTGCTTGACTTGTGTAATCTCATTCGTATACCGCGTTTTATTATTCGAGATATTAACGTCTTTATTTTGAAGGGCTTTGTGCATTACGTTGACATATCGACCTTGCCAAGAATAGGTAAAGGCTTGCACTGTTTAATGCATAGAGCCGTTCCACTTACTAAATCAACTTCCTTCTTGGTAGCGTTCTGGATCCTTGCTGAGAGGTCAGCAATCTCATCTCGGTTGATCCGTATCTCTTCTCTCAATAACTCCACAGAGCATTGTTCGTAGTGCTTAAGTTGAGCTTCATTTTGTTGCAGAGAACAAAGTTGAGCTTGGAGATATCGAATTTGTGACTTTTGTTGACGGGCTTTGTTCTGTTAATGAAGAATAATTATCGGATTGTATCAAATTTCTCCTTGTTAAAAAAGCACATACAAACCTTTTGGTATTTGTATTGGCGCAACGCTGCCGTTCGAGATTTGAGTTTGCGACACAATTCCTTAATTTCTTCGTTGTCCACGACGTGCACTTGGCATATCAACGATACCACCTTCGATAGAGTACCAGTGACCGTTGAGCCGATTGTCGAAATCGCTTTGTCACTCATTCCATCGATTGGTGCAGCGATCACCACATTCTGAGATCTAGAGGAAATTGACAGCAAAAATATTGACAACAATAAAGCGTTAAGCATGTAATAAGTGTCGAGTGGCCGGCATGCGAATGGTGCCTTCAGGTGCAAGAGAAAAGAGATACGATATACACCTGAGCCAACGTAGATTTCAGGGGTTCATACATAAATCGCGTCCGGTAACTCAACTCCTGGTGATGTGCCCATTCGTGTCCCCGTGTATCACTGGTTCCGTCACAAACAATTTCTTGCGCCTCTTCATGACCAATTTTGGTCTGCTTGATGCTCTCTGCACTCTTTCTTTGCAAGTTGGCCGTGACGCCTTCGTTCGCGCTACTCGTGGCCGTCGAATGTATGTCAACATCGAAAACGTCTGTCGCCAACACCTCTTGTATTTCGGGTAGTACAAGCAAGTCGTCGACACAGACTGCAAAATTGGTGGGGTCAAGTGGTGGCGATGACATAAGCAGAATTTTCAGTATGATGAGATTACGAATTTGAGCAATACAGACATGCTGTAAAGCTGCCCGTTATTCAACCATAAGGGTGCTAACTCAGATTTGGCACTCTTGTCCCAATGACGAATCAATAGGAGTATGCAGTTATTGCACTACCAAGAAACATTATTCTACCCAACGAGCCTAAATATTGAGGTGCTTTAATTCTCTTAGACCGTAGAAACGGTATTTACGCATCTCAGATTAAGCATCGCTTTTGTGAGTTGAAAGTGGTGGTGAACTTGAAGACATTGCATCGACCTGCGAGATAGTTGTCACCACGTTAGTCGCCCTTGCACTTTAAGTGAATTAGTATTGTCCATCGTACCCATTCTTGTTCCTCCTTCGCCGCGTCTTGAATTTTTTCCGTAAGATCAGAAACTTCATCCTTGTGCATCCTCAGCTCTTTCTCCAAAGACTCAATCGACCGTTGCTGGTACTGTTTTGCCTGCGATTTTATTTCCTTTAA
Source organism: Plasmopara viticola (assembly GCA_001695595.3). Lineage (NCBI taxonomy): Eukaryota > Oomycota > Peronosporomycetes > Peronosporales > Peronosporaceae > Plasmopara > Plasmopara viticola. The sequence goes on from MBPM02000092.1 coordinate 206,086, forward strand.
ACGAGTCAACTCGGCCTGTAGCTCAAGAACTTGAACTTTTTGCTGTCGCGCCTCCTCCTACAAACAGGCGTCAATTACTCGATGTCGAATCTATGTTGCAACCTCACCTTTTTTCGTTTTCGATAGCGACGTGAAGCCGTCTGCATTCGCAATTTTCGACGCAACTCATCAAATTCGATAGAATTCATGACATGGACACGTTGGCCACATGGTAGTACCTTTGATAATGCATCTGAACATAAGATTCTTGATTTCTTGTACGGCGACAAAGGACGTCTAGCTGTTGAATCTGAAGATGCAATCGGGATCGCCGTAGCAAAGTTGTATGAAGGTGGGTTAGATGCACTTGTCGATGCTGTAAAAGCAACAAATCTCGGATCTTCACAAAAAAAATGGGACATTCCTGCGTTTCTAGTACAAAAGAATACACAATATTAGTAATGTCAGACAATCGCTAATTGTACGATATACAAGCGCACGATTTCAGTGGGGACCACGAAGATCGATGATAGGGTGGTTGAAGTGTAGGTTGTATTGGCGGTCGTGGTGCTACAGCTGAACGAGCATGAGACTTTAAAGAAGTAGGTCTACAATTGTGAGCCATTCCGACAAAGAGTTATAAAATATCGACTTTTAGTACAACACCAAGATACTAATCAAATAACACGTCAATATCATACATTGGAATTTGCTGGACGAAACCATTTTCTCCCTGCAGCTGTTCCTTATCTCGCGGAAAAATTTGTTCTTTGAAAGGGTCTTCGTGCGACAAATAAGCCAAAACATTTGATAATTTCGTCCCTGTAGAATCTCTTCTTCCCTCTGCAGCAGCAGTATTTTGCATGCCATCATCCTCGTCGTCTTCGTTATAATCAGTATCGCTTACGTGACTATAGCTCTGCCCAGGGACAGAGATATCATGAGATTTATCGGTGGTGGAGCAAGCTGTCGTTGATGCACTTGAAGGCGTCGTCTTGTCTCCACTTGGGCTGTCTGCTGCCAGTAGCTCCAGCACTTCCTCCATCATGGCTCGATCGCTTATATTGCGACTAAATAGGTGAGCTGGTTGCCGCCACGCCATGTAGGAATTTTCAATCCAGAGCAATTTTGAAAGAAAGACTGACGGATGGGAAGTGAATATTCAAGGTACCAGACGTGTTAATTCGTGCTTCGAGCGGAGGAATCTGGGACGGAAGTCAAGAACGGGACGCGACTTTCAAGACCGTTGGGAAACGGTGCTTTTCTATCACAAAATTCACTGATTCCGCTTGTCATTCACCTGATTGATTTTTTCTGGTCGTGTCTGGTTTTGAGACCAGGTGCTGAGACAAAGAAATAGAACAGTATCGCAATCGAATTGATTCTTCTTTACCTGGTCTCATGTTCTCCACGATTTGAAAATTATACAATTATTCCTTGTTTTAGCCACGAGCGCGAATCATTTGTTTAATTAAATGTCCGATCGATTACCGATATTGTTCAGAAACATTTACGTGTATTTAAAATCGTTTACATTTTTAAGCGAAATTCAGTATACAAGATACAATAGAGAATTTATGGATCTCTTGCCGGTTGATTTAGTGTGTCATGTCAGAAAAATTGCTGAAACAAGAATGCCCACTAGCACTGACGCCGCGTCTCCAAGTATAAAAGATGCAGCGTTGGTCTCTGTACCTCCGTAGCATGGAATTTCGGTAGAAGGAATTCGTTTGAGAGCTTGGAGAAGATCATTGTATGGTTCTTGCCACGATGACGTCTGCATTAGCCCGTAGTGGGTCACTGCAAACGTTCCGGCTTCTCCGTCTGCAGAGTCTTCGAGATATCGCTGGGTGTCAGGGTTCAAAGCGTAGAAGTATCCCCCTTGAACAGATGCTGCAAAGTCAATAAGATAGTCGAGCACGGCTGTTTGGTGGGGCTGAGCTTTACCGTAAACCCCGCTGAAAGCTCCTAAGACAAGAGGAATGTCCGAACTGTTTGGAAGATCGCTCAAGGCTTCAGTCATGACAATCTCATAGTTCTTTAAAGTGTCGCGAATTGAAATGTGCTCGTACGAAGTGCACGCAACTTGAGAGTCGCTGCATGAAAGTTTGCTCTTAGTCTTTGTGCCATTGATAAAATCAACACACAGTGTCTCCTTCTGTGTTGCAGTCAGACCTAGAGACTCAAATTGCTCAATGTCATTGGTACAGTTCGACTTTGGTGCGTAAAAGTAGTTTTGAGGATTTACACCGTGCGCATGAGCATGAGGTGCGTACACAATTTTATTGCTAGTGTTGGCTTGCAATGGATTTAGCGTTGCATTTTTGAGATTGCCACCGTTCCAGTGGTTGCTCAATTCGTACTCCTCGCTGACACGAAAGCGTTGAGCGTCAGTGTTAGAACTAGCCCCGCCGACAAAGACTAGCCATTGAGGACAACGCTCGAGGACAGCATTGGCCATTATCCCTGCCGCTTTCTGCCAGTCGGTTTTGTCATCCGAATCCGCTGGATTTGCTTCCCACTGTGCTCTCAGCATTTCGTCCTTAAGATCGATGCCAATGACGTTCCAAAATCGAGCGTCACAAAGCTTTTCCGCGAGAAGCGTGACCGCCTTGTATGCTCCAGACTTGGTAACTTCTACGTACGGATTCGTGTACCAAAAAGCATCCTGTTCATACTTGGTAAGTCGATGAATATCCAGAAGCACTGTCAACTTTTGATCTTGCAAGGTCTCAATGACACGAGCAAGAAAATTGATGTAATCGACATTTTCCCGATCTTCCCAAGTCGTAAGCTCCGGGTTTTCAAATGCGTGAATGTATGTGAGTTGAGGATCGGGGTTGGTAATAACGTAGTCGGCGTTCAAAGACAATCGAATGGAGTTAAAGCCGTTCGAAGTCAGAAAATCTTGTAATTTCGACATGGTCGTGGCTTGAGTTCCCATTGCGTTGGGACTTTCAGTACCCCAAAGTCCGTCTGGAATCATGTCGATCGACTCCATGCCACTCCATGTAACTCCCTTTATGCGAATTTCAGTTTCCACGGAAGCGTCATTGGGATCCACGGCTACGATTTTGCCGCCTTTGGCCAAATAGTTGGGCTGGCGACACTCTGCACCAAATAAAAAGCAATGGTAAGTCTCACGCAACATCAAGACTCAATGGTTTCGCAACGTACGCAAGAATCCACACGTTGAGTGAAGGACGATAGCTGTAGCAAAAAATACGGATGGAAGCCACATTGTCAGATAAAGCTGATCGAGAGTGTTGGTTTACGTGGACTCGAGAGAATTGAGGAATGGCAAAAGAATTTGGCCCGCTACTTTCGAGAGGCGTAACATTTGTTTATCATCGGCAAAAGTGAAGCTGTAGTTGAAGTTGAAAATCAAATTAGCGAGGATGCATATCCAGTGCATGCGAAACTGCAGTTTTCATCATTTATGACGAAGGCGATCAGAAGAGCACCGGAAATCGTACTTTTAGTTGGTAAAAATGCTGGAATTTTTGAAACGAAACTTGAAGAAGCTATTGTGGCGTTTCATGAAAGGCAAAAAGGTGGTTGAGACACCACTTCGTAAGATTTTCTGTTTCAAGGTAACTGATTGATAGAAATCATACCGAATGTATCATTTTAAATATAGCCCTCCAGGCTATATTGAGGATATTGCGTTCGTCACGCTAAGGCATGATATTGATAATATTGATCATGCGCACAATACTTCTTGATCACTACTTTCTTTCTTATTGCTGCACATGTAAATCGGATTGTGCTTATGCCTGTTAAAGAACGTTAAATTTGTCAACTTTCATGCTGTTAGATGTCTTGATATCTGTGTAGTTGCAAAGAGCACAATAAGGATTGTAGATAATACTGCTGTCGAGCTGGAATCTTGAATGGCGATCATACCTATCTTTTCAAAGCAAATGATCATGGCAGCGTCGACTCGATATTGCTAAGAAGACTCTTTCTGAGTTGACGTGATCAGATTAGATCGCGCTGGGTACCACCAGAATTAACAATCCTTGGCGCCCGTTCTGGTGCAATCTGATTAGTGCCGGAATGACCAAAGCGATAACGACGCTGGTCCCACTCTATCAAGTTTCATCTACAGCTTAGATTTAGCATGTGAACGTCGCTAAACCTTATGATTTTTCGATCGTCTCCTCGACATAAGTAGATCGCTCCGGTTCCTACCATCTAGCCAGTACGAACAATATAATTAGCTCTGTTCTATTGCGTCTAGGTTCCCTGCGTCAAAATCGCACCTCAACGCTGAACGACGACGCTGGTGAAACTTTCTCTATACTACATACACGTAACGGTCATCACCTGCATTTTTCAATGACTCATTAGGCGAAGCTACAGTGAAGAGCCGTGCTGCCTGATACAATCAATACTTAAAAAGCTGAGACAAATAGTAGTCATATTGCTACTTTAAGTAGGCGGTAACATTCCCGCCGGAGGAGGAGGTGGAGGTTGGTATGCCAGCCCTAATGCCACTGGAGGAGGAGGTGGCGGCACCATTCCCATTCCCATGTAACCTATTGCAGCCTGGTTATAGTGAGGAGGTGGTGGAGGTGCGTCCATATAAGGAGCAGCGCCGGTAGTAAAGGCAAACATTGTGTGGGGCTTGAGTTTGTTTGGGTTTGACTGGGCCAAGAGCCTCTCGGCCTCAGAGCCATGACGCTCATTCTGACTGTCCTTTTTGAAAGCGTACTGAACCACTACTTGACGATTGCAAAGGTACTGGCCGTGCATACACTCGATCGCCAAATCAGCGGCTTCAAATGAGTCAAAGCTGATAAATCCAAATCCTTTACTAGCTTTAGTATCTGGATCACGCATAATTTTCGGGGTTTCAACGATACCCCCAAAGGCCGAGAAGGTGTCGTACAATAGCTTCTCGTCCACCTCTGGATCCAGATTCCCAATGAATAAATTGGCACCCACGTCCAGATTTTTTCGATCGTTCGAAGCTTTCTTGACACGAATTACTCGTCCATACAATTGGATCATGTTCAGTACTTTCACCGCGTACTCAGCGCACTCTTCGGATCGGAACTCAACAAAGCCATAATTCTGATGGGCGCCCGAGACCTTATCACGCGGCATATGTACGTTACACACGCTCCCTGCCTGTAGCATGAGCTCCCAAAGAAGCTCCTCCGTTACGCGGTCGTCCAAATTTCCTACGTAGACTGTTGCATCCTGATTGCGCTGCTCGATCGCGGCCGACATGTCGCCAACCACACACCGCTAAACTATGAATCGTCCAGATACAATTTTTTATGCCAATGAATGGAATAATGTGTAACATCACATAAACTATTGAGCTTTTTTGTCCCAATGTCTGTAACGGAAGTAAGAGGTAAAGTCGGTAGCAAATTGATTCGTAAGTAGCATCGCTGACATCGCACTCGTCGGATATTATTATTTGTGCCCAGAAAAAACTTTACTTTTTCGGGTTCGTGCATACATAGCAAATGTGCTACAGTAACCTGGTAATCTTATTTTTGGTGCTAGATTTTCAACTTGCCAAGTGAATATATGATCGAAATTAAGCGCCGTGAATCGTACGGTGTCAGGTATCCAACCATAACACTAATAACAAGCAAAGATGAGAAGGATGCTGTGGTCAGACACATAATGACAAGCTTTGCGACGAAATACGGGGAAAAAGCTTCCGTCAAGAAGTAGAGTAAAGAGAAGGTCGCATTATATCGGCCAGATTGCTTTTGTAAAGTTAGGCTAGTACTAACATGCTTAAGCAAAGTTTAACTTCTGCCCATCGCTAAAAGCGTGCACACCCTTTTTAACGTCTATGTAGTCGCTGAGGCTTTAAAAGGCACGTACGAATACATCAAACCAGCGCCTAAGACTGAAAAAGCGAAATCAAAGGCAGCTTCTGCTGACATAGATATTTGCAGGGAGAGCAAAGCAGTGCCGAATCAAACGACAAGTTAGATTTACCTGGAAAAGCTCGAAGAATCAGAAACGGTGTGCAGGTCTAAACCTCCACAAGGAAATGGTACGAAGTGCTATTTGTCGGGAGATCGACTCAAAGTGTTGTATCATATACGGTCGACAACGGATTATTAGTAAAAAAAATACTAGAGGATCGAGGAGTTACACTTGTTTTCGAAAACCATTTGAGCGCTCAAGAAATGTCAAAATATAGTCTGTGTCAACGCTTTGATTTTATAACTCGACCTGGCAAGGTGCGTGCTCATCAGCGCCAAGCTTACACAGAGGTTCTGCAATCGGAGAAGCAGTCGGATAAGCTGTAAGCTTGGCTGGCAGTTGACACGTCCAAAAGTGTGTCCATCGCTATATAGACCTAGATCTCAACGTTGCGTGATGTAGAAGTCAAATTGAGGTCGGTTGAGCTCCACAGATGAAATCAAATTATTACTATTTTATCTGGGCCTAGCTGTATGCCAGTTATAGTGCAAATGTTGTGAACCTGAGCGAGAAAACACGAAGGCTGATACAAATCATTACAAAGTCCAGTAGCGTCGTCAGCACAGCTGATAAAATAATGGATGCTGTCCCTGATCTTGATCAAAAAGATTAGTTAAAGGGCCAGAAATTGCACAGTAATAGTCGATTAATAAAACTAAGAGACATGGTGATAGCAGGTCTCCTTGAGGAAAACTTGCCCCATACTGAAATGTTGCAATCAAAAGTTGTTATAAACTCATACTTATTCCCACCTATAAAATACTGCAGCCTAACGACGAAGATTTTTAGTCTATCTAAAATGCTAAATAATGAGGCTCGGAAGCTCACATTAATGAAAAATCGAGCAAATGGTCATCAAGAGTCGCTTGACATATTTTAAAGTATCTTGGTGGCTAGACCCGTGGCACGAAGACAGCGGCTGCACGTTAACAGCATTAAAGTTGAACTGCAGCAAGATTATAAGCTCTGTTGATGAACAGATCCGTCAGGATAAGTTGTCGCAATTTAGCAATTAACCCTCCAAAGCAATTTTAGCTGTATCATCAGACACCTTATTCCCTGTAGGCTAAATTCAGTAGATCCATCCGAAGTGTTTGCTCCGAACGACAAAACCCAAAGCACAATATTACCTGAAATTGCGACTGCTCTGATTAATATTAAGACTGAAAGAAAAAATCTCATCGGCCTCTACAGCATCTTAATGGCTTTTTATGTACAAAAGCGTGTAAATGATATGTCAGACCTGCCAAAGAGCAGATTCCGTGATCGACACGCAGCTTCTCTACCAACCTTACCAGTATCCAATATCAATAAGCCTACACATTTTGTGTTGACTTGAATATGCTAGCGACAACACGGGCGCAGTTATGTATGTGTGTGGTCTGAGCAAAATGGTGCACTTGGCTCTTGCCCCAGCCAGTATAACTGGAGAGCAAAATCCAAGGCTGTCTAACATTACAGTATCTATATTTGATGGCCTCTTGGACACAATACTGACATATAGTCTCTGGGTTACAATCGCAATTCCTTAAATACTGCTCCAACTTTGTAGATAACGCTTGCTGAGGCTAACAGCAGAGATGTGCAAGTGAAATTATCAACTATATGCTAGTATGTGTGTGGTCTGAGCAAAATGGTGCACTTGGCTCTTGCCCCAGCCAGTATAACTGGAGAGCAAAATCCAAGGCTGTCTAACATTACAGTATCTATATTTGATGGCCTCTTGGACACAATACTGACATATAGTCTCTGGGTTACAATCGCAATTCCTTAAATACTGCTCCAACTTTGTAGATAACGCTTGCTGAGGCTAACAGCAGAGATGTGCAAGTGAAATTATCAACTATATGCTAGAAGACTTAATGAGCCATTGTATGCTAAGGTAGACTGAAAAGCAAATATTCTTGAGTTTATACTCAAAAATGCGGGTCATTTCTTCACAATCTTTGCTTCCTTCCTCGTGAATGGGATGAGACACCATTGTGTCACGCACAAATGCTTTCAATATAATTAGGCAAGAGGCTCAAAAGAATATAAGCCTTTAGTATGAACGTTTTTTTCTGCAAAAACGGTCATCTAACTTCACGAAAGGTCGGCCGAATATTATCAGTAGGACAAGGAATACGATTACAACCTCCCAATACACATAAAAGCTCTTTGGTAAGCTTTAAAGAAACACTTAGTTGCAAAAGCTTAAAGTGTTGTTCGATGCAAAAGTGCTGTCTCTAAATCGGCATTTTGGCAAAAAAGCGCCGGTTCATCGAGCTCTATTCAAGGTCCTGGATAGGCATATATTGGTGTATACCATCAACCAACCTATAAACATTGTCGACACCCCGATACTGTATCTGGAAACAATTCGCACTAAATTTCAAACCTTAAGCTGCCAGGCCTCATATCCAGTCTAAGGTGCTCTTTGTACCTATACAAAGCGCTGTCGCCGTTATTGACCATTCATAAAGCGAGTACAGGAGATATAACTCTGGATGATAGTTTCCATTCGTCTGAGCGTCGATAAAATGGCAAAAAACTGAGCGCTTCGAGTGCTAGAACCTCACTACAAAAAGAAGCAACTTCACGAGCACAGTTTAAATTTTTCGCGCGTTGGTTGATACAGCTATGAAGCTTTTAGATCTTATGATCAAAAGATTTTATCTTCTGCTCAAGCATTGTAGAGATTACCAAGATGGTTTTGATAGCATAAAAATGACTTCAGCAGGAACCTATTTGGGCTTAGCTGGTTGCGAAAACCCATTTTGGTTTCTTTTGCCACCCCACTGACCAAGCCATCAATTGAGCGTTACATTAATTCAATAGAGATTGTCATGAGCAAGCCATATCGTTTTAAATAGGCAGCTCAGGCTACTAATCTGAATTACCCTACAAATATAAAATGTTTTATCTGCCACGATGTACACACTGATGAAGTTTCGTTTTTATGTTCTGGGCTTTCAAGTCTTTACGGTCCATATGTATCACATGCTTGTGGACGACAATAAACGAATGGCATGACGGCTGACATTTTTTCGGAATACTGTCAAGCTCAAACTGCTTTCACACTCGCTTTGCGCGGGTAATATTATGAACCGATCGATATTAGCAGAGAGAAGTGGATAAGCGAATTATCAGATTGAGAACCTTAGAGCCTTTAGTACGATCTTAAAGTTCCTGTCAGCACAGGCATATTAATGCTCATGTGTCGCCTGCATTTGGGTAGCACATATAGGCGGTATAACTGGTGAGCAAGTATCGAGACTATTTATGAGCATAAACTTGAAGCCCATGATCTTCTGACACACTGGCGTCAGACAAAGATTATGTCAACTTATTTACACTCAATATCCACTGTCAACAGCTAACCATTTGCATGGACGGTCAGACAGAGAGAGGGATTACGACGTCGAAGAAGCACCGCGAAGTATGTGTCACATCTATTAAGCAAAAAGCTTTCGATGGTTGAGTTTGCACAAAACAATGCGCTGCACACATTGACAAGCTTTACAAACTTTTGAGAAATGTGTTTGGACACCGAAAAATCTTTTTGCTTCATAAATTTTTAGGATAATTGACAAAAGGCTTAATAGGCCTTTTTAAGCTGAGCCCAAATAAGCTGAGCTAAGAACTTTTTGCGGACACCTATTAGCGGACTTTGCAGAGAGCCAAATTAGTGCAATTGGCAGGAAATAATTCTATCCTAGAAGAAAAGTCTAGACAAAAAGTGATAGGGGAATTCTAAGTATCTTCATTGAAGAGATAGATAACGTTCTATACTTCAAGCCTTCCACGAATAGACATATCAATCGTTAAGAACAGAAATGAGCATAAATCAATTGAAGTTTCACGGTCATAGGTCGGCGCACACTATCGATCTTTCCGGTACAATGTCGTAAAAGCCGGTTTTTATTAGCAAATTTCGCTAGGTACTTCGATCCTTAAGAGTTCGATCTTCATAGAGCTTTGATGCGCTTCTATAATCTGCTTAAAGAGTGTTCTCGACACTCGTAATTGCTGATTAAGGGCCTCACAGGGATTGAGTGCCGCGCTTTGCGTACGAGGATGAGTCTGAAACTTACTACGAAAAGAAACAATCGGGCTCGGTTCGAATGATTCGCACTGTGGTGTCCGGGGATCAATCTGACTGTAACGCTGTAGGTCACATGACTAAGTGAGTGCGTTTTTTTAAGTATCCAGGAAATTCCTGAAAATGTTAGCCGCAAGTGCAATCACAAGCACTCACATTCGGTCGCACAGGACTTATTGCATAGATTCAAGACCAAGAGACGAATGCAGTCTTCATACCTGACGGCTAAAGCAGGCCTCTCAGAGTCAGTTGTGAAGGTGGGGAGCTTTCATGGGCACCAAAACCAAATTTACAAAGTAAAGCGCCAAATTCTTTAAACAGCTCGTAAAAGCGTTAGATCGGCTTTTGACAAAATTGACCGAGAGCCACACAAATTGTATTCATAAGCAAAGGATGCTTTGGCAAACATTAAGACATGGTAGATTTGACCCTTGCCCATACCTTAATCATGCTTGACTTGGTAGTATGCCGAAGCCGATCCACTAAGTGATCAAATTGCATTATAAGCTCACGGACGTAAAATACTTCATCCAAGGTGATTGGGTTTTGTGTTGAATCACTCAGAATATTATCGGACCATAGAATACATATCCAAGCTTAAACAAGGTGATAACAATGCTGAGATATACTTAAGGGTATACTTCAAGAAGCCCTGGCCTCCAGGATCTTTACGACACCGAGTGAATTCTTCAATCCAATATTGATGTATTGTTTCAACGAACGTGTATGATCACCGTCTGAAACAATCCTTATAATAACTTAAGCTTTATTTTGTATTCGCCGCATAAGAGGGGCCTTTCGGTGCGGCCTTGCCGCGCACGAAGCAGAGAGGCGTAGCGCTTAGTTACGTGGCCTGTGATAGCGGGTAATACGCATTCAGACGCACCCTATCTTTTGTATTTTCTGAAGTCGCTGTTGAAGTGGAAGTAGACCTTTGACCTTGCATCGGTACCCGGTGGTTGACGAGCTCTAAAGCTCTTCTTAAATTGCGCCAAACAATTTGAATACTTTATCTAGTATAGGAAAGTACCGAATAATACCATTTTTGACCTCACGGTCTTCTTCTTCGTCTACAGCGTGGGCAAAAGCACCATCAAGGACAGTATAAGTCGAAGTCTTTTTTCAGGAGAATTCTCTTCGACTTTCTTGTCTAAACGAGTAAGGTCTTCTGCATGACGAGTCTGACAACAAGTCTCACCCCCATCCGATGCAAAAATTGTCTTGACAGCACTGTCGCTAACGCCAGACTTCCTTGCAGCCTTAGCGACAAATTGTCAACCGAGAGATTTTTCGAAGCCATTCTTTTTATGAGAAAAATTAGGTCCCAACATATATATTTGGTGTGGCGGATTTCAGATATCATTAACAGAATAGAATATATACAGGAACCTTGTCATCCTTTAGCAAATTTGATCCCAGGCGCAACGTACACTGCTTATAGTATTTCTTTAGACACCTTCGTCGAGAGTGAAAACTTTTTTATACTGTCAAGAGCAGTTCCATCTTTGGGGGCATCAAATTTATATTCTTTGCTATTTAACCCAGTGATAGAATTAGAGTCTCTGACTTTCTTAAGGATCAGTAGCTTTAAAATCTTTCGCAATGCATTTGCTTTATGCACACCGATCGTAACGCAACAACCTCTTAAAAGCCAATTCTTCTTTGGATAAGTCTTTTTTGCCTGGTATCGTCTTTGTATCGCATTTTCGGTCTCTTCATGTGAAGCTATCATACAGGGTTTTGTTTGTGGCCCCATCTGTGGAGCGTTGATACCCACTGTACCTAAAAGACCTTTATTACCCGCATTTGGTCATGCTAAAGTACCCACCTGTGCAGCTGTTAGACCCACTATGTCTTGCGAACCTATGTTTCTCGCTTGCAGAACTTTGTAATCTGCGGTTGTTGACACTATACTACCCACATTAAGAGCGCTTTCGTTAGCGTCTCCAAGAGTTGAATGCTGCTAGCTGACTTTGACTAATCGCCAAGAAATGTTTCGAAACGTCTTCACATTTTGCTTTTATAAAGATGTCAGTATCTCCGATACACTTTATGGTGTCTCGATCTTTAAAATGAGACGTATGCACAGCAGAGAGTCCTGATGAGCAAAATTGATCGACTTGTCCTGGCAGTCAATCCGGAGATTGAAATTCTTTAGCCTTGGTATATCAAGAACTAAATCGTATCTGTCAAGGACAAGAGACGACACCTTGACTAGTTCGGGAAGTGGCATCTAAGCGATGGAGACTCATAATTACCTATCATATTTATAACATTTGAAAGAAACCTTGCTTTTAAACGAAGAAGCTTGGGCGCCAAAAAATTGCGATTAAAAAAGTTGCTCCTAGCGATTCGCTCATGTTATTCAAATATGCTGGTCAACATTTATTATGGGTTAGTGCCTAAATTGAAACTGGCCTCGAGTTCCGAATGTCCTAACACTACTTATGCGCCCAATGATTAGTGGTCCACACAACAGCGGCCCAAGAACCACATTTTGCCCGTCGTTTCGGATTTAATTCTTTGGATTGGCCTTCCGTTACAACTTCGGCTAGCATATTCACACCATATGCTGTATTTATGATTACCCTAAGCCCAAAACACATAAGCATTTGCGGCGGGATTATTAGACGCTTAATGTATTTGACGGCTTTGTTGCACTCCCTTGAATGGCTGCGAAGTTATAGCGCTACTTTACTCATTCGAATTTTTCACATTTTTCTGCGCTGTAAGTTATGAACGTGTGTCTAACCGTAACGAGGTAATTTATATTGCACCTTGTCTTGAGCTTATAAGCGCTTTTAATTTCCACTTAACAAACGCAAACTTTCGAATTTCCACCGGTACAACTTCCAGCTAAATTAGTTTCAGCATGAGAGGATACGTCACTTCTTCCATTCAACTTAATCACTGGCGCCCAAGTTTTTTCAGCTTTATCTCAATCGCTCGTGGCTATCGGGCACTTTCTAAATGGCCTCACAAAAAATCTTAACTGCAAAGCAAAGTCAAGTCAGTCTAACTTGGTGCAAATGTGAAAGTTTCATCGTTTGCGAAGATCGCTTTGCGATACACACTATTGCTCTGATATTGCGTTGTATTCGCTCTAATGCGCTGTGACAGCAACATCTGTTTTCTTTAATTCAATCCTTGATCAGATTGTGGAACGTAAGAAAAATCTACGCGGCCGGGAAGTTGCTTTTATTTTGGGAGTGGCTGGTTTCGCGATACATGCTTGGCACCTTTTAATGACTGATGACTCACTACATTATCAACTTTCACACTGACAAGCCGTACCAATTTTCCCTGCTTAAACAAAATATCTTCGGAATAATCACCATGGTAACCAATTGATCCCCAACAATGGAGATAATTTATTAGACGTTTTTACGCCGATAGTTAAGCCACGTAAAGTGGTCAGTGTTAATGCGCAAAATTGTCACTGCTTGTCCCAATATCACCGAGGCAGTATTTAGGGCATGCTGCAAGACCTGACACAGTACCTCCCCACATATCTTCACGATGAATGACCTTTCCCACATTTTTATTAACACACGCTTTGTGATAACTCATCTATGTATTTAATTTTAAATCAGGAGTATAACGACAGCCATACAATTAGAACGTCGTCGCAGAAGAGTTTTTGCACCAATGAGAACGCCAGAATTGGCAATTATCAGAATCGAGAAATCCGTAAGACTATCGAGAGAAAATGGAGAACGTTACACGCCTGCTAGCCCATGTATGTGCATGACTTGACCGCTTAATAAAGAAAGTGAAGCGTTAACGTTCGCGTCATTTGTGTGCTGGATTTATTGTATCGTGTTGCAGAGTCTACCGTCACTTGTGGTGATTCTCATGGGCTATTGGATGGGAAGTGGACTGACGGCCTATGTGGTGAAAGACGGTTTAGTGACTGCAAAAGACACGTCAGGATTTTCAATCAATCACGGAGACGCGCGGGTGTTTAATTGGCACCCGCTGCTTATGAGCTTTGGCTTTGTCTTTTGTTCAACGCAGGCGGCACTGGCGTACATCTCACTACCTTTCAGCCATGAACTCAACAAGGTGAAGAAAAAGAAGTAAAAAAAAAGTGGCAGCGATAATAATAATGCTGTATGTTTTGTACAGCGTATCCATCTGTCGCTTCACGCTCTGGGTTTTTTAAGTGCAGTGCTGGGTGCTGTAGCGGTCTTTCGCTTTCACAATGAGCATAGCATCACCAATCTCTACAGTCTACACAGCTGGTTGGGTCTTGGAGTCTTGATCTTGTTTTCTGCGCACGTGCGTTAACCTCTTTTTCTGGCCGAAAGTGGCATTTACTAACGCTTTTTGCTTTGGTGGGCCAATCAGTGGCTAAGTAGTTTTGCTGTGTTTTTTTATCCGGGTGCGAAGCAAAGTATACGCGAGTTCATTGCTCCGTATCATATTGCAATTGGATTATCAATTATTGGAACTGTGGTCGCAACGGTCGAGACCGGGATAATGGAGAAGCTTACATTCAATGGCAGCTGCAACGTATATGGCGAGTCTAATGGCAAAACAGTGCAGGGTTTCATGGCGTCGGATTGCATTTTGGGCAACGTCGTTGGTTTGCTCGTGGTGCTGAGTTTTTTTGCACTTCTAGTTACACTCTGGCTTTCAAAGCACCAAAACTCAGCGAAGCAAACGAGAGACGAGGCAGCTCCTTTGCTTGGCAGTTCGGGGGACGAAAAAACAGAAATTTCTATTTAATTGACTGCAAAAGGGCAAAAAGCTGTGTGTGCGAGAAAAGAAAAACAGATTCTAAACATGTGCTCGTCTACTCAAATGAGATTAATCTGAAACAGAAATTGATACTTTAATTGCTAATATGGCGTGCAAAAAAACTCGTGATTCAACCTATAGCCTTTCCTTTGTACGGGGGTTACAAATTAATTGCTTGCTCAACCATTTATATGAAAAACTATTTGCCGCAAACTCTTCTTTCAATCCCCACGTGCTAGTGCAACATTTTCAAAAATACGTCCGTTGCAATTTCGATGCAGCATTCGTAGATGCGATCCGTCAATGATCCTAATCAGCGTATAAGTGATAATTTAATCACATCCACAAGTTGCAAACCTTAAATCGCGTCAATGACGAAATCAATACTTTTTAGTAATCTTTCGAGCACCAAGCGTAATTCTTGCCGCAAACTCAAATCCTTTTCGCTTTGATGCAACATACACCTCCTTTCTTCTTCCGCAGGTGGTGTGGTGTTGAGGCTTTCCAAAATGCTGTCAATAATCTGACGCAGATTATTTGCGTTGGAAACGAAATTAACGTCACAATCACTGCTAACTGTTTTCTCGCCCTTGGACAAAAGAAGATTGCAAAGTACTTTGCTCGCAATAAGCGTCATATCAATGTCATCTATTTTAGCAGACTCGATAATTCCCGCCAGCAAGCTTCGAATGTCAGTACAATCATTGTCAATTAGAGGCCGAACAGACAGTAAATTCTCACGCGTGTGGAAATTAAGAGCGGCATTCATCAAGACGCCACATACCGTGTACACAACTTCACGACAGCTGTGGTCTAAAAGGACGACGAGACATTCCAGCACTTTATATTCATCCATGTGCTCTAGCACATCTTGGTATCGAGATAAATTTCCGAGAGCTCTCGCGGCTTCCACTACAGCTTCCTCATTTCGGTCCAAAAGAATACGAGATAGAAGTTTGACGATGGCAACGCGATTTTTTTCGATAAAACTGTAATGACGTGGACTTTTTGTAAGATTCGACTCACCAATTCGCGTTGAGGTATAATACGACACATTAGTGATACAGCTTACTGTATTAAGCATAAGCTCTTCGTGTCCCGCTTGAAGCGAGACTTTCAAGATAACCAGCAGCGATTCAAGGCTTTCATGGCCATTGAGCTCTGTTCCAGCATCTGCGTTTATTGCTAAGTTTGCAAGCACACGCATAAGTTTAAGTAGTACTTCCATTGCTTGCATTGCTTCTGCAGCAAAGTGACGATTGTCTTGTTCGTCAATGATGACCGAGTTGTACTCTTCCGAATAACGCACCGTGTAAAATTGCAAAATTCCTAGAATGGTCAAAGCACCATTATTTGCTACTAAACGACGATTCTGATCGTTGCTGGCACAGAGATTGCCAAGCACGAAGAAAACACGGACGAAAAGCAAATCTTGAAATCGTTTGCTAGAAACGTTTTGATTTCCTAGTGCAATCCACAGATTGTAGCGAGAATCAATCAGAGTCATCAAGTTTTGTACGTTTATCGAGTGTTGGTTAATTTGAGCTCGTGGAAGTTCGTGAAGCGTCAATTTACTTAAGATACGCGAGACATTGACCGTCAGCTCTGGATGTGCTATAAACGCAGGAATCATTCTGCATAATCGAAGAGGAATGTGACTTTCAAGAAACTGTTTTAGATTGTTTCTGACAACGGACAAGTTGCGCAAAATTCCAGTTGTTTGAACCAAAAATTGCGAAATTTCCTTATTTTGGGCCGCATCCACAGCACGCCACAACAAAGTCTTGCTTAAGATTGCAATTGCGCGGTTAGTAGCCAACAAATAAGCCATCTTGCCTTCCGAATTAGACATGTTTTTGATAGTTCCAGCAACATAAATCAGTACCTTCATAGGAATTCTCGGTTGTTCTGTTAGAAAAGTACTTGCATCGGTTGTGTCTATTGAGTGAGCATCAGCCTGACTTAATGTGAAATCATCGCCTGTGCTGGAAATAGCGTGAAGGATCGCCTCCACGTAGCGAACGTTGCAAAAGTGATAGTCGTTGTTATTGTCTTTACTAAGACCAAAAAGCGTCTTTCCTAGTCGAACAAGATGCGCGCTGTTAGCCATGTCGTCATCGTCACTAATGCCCGTCGTAGCATCATAGAGAGCGAAAAGAGATGGTGCAAGTTCAAGTAAAAAGGATGCATTGGTCTCCCACTGATCGAGCAACACATTGCAGAGATTGGCAAAAAGCTGAACCTGTAGTCTATTAGCTGCAGCGTCTTCCAGATCTTTGTTACCAGTTTGCAGAAATGAGCTGAGACGTACAAAGTTGTCCACCAACTCACGCAAACGCCTAACCGTGGTGGCAAAATCTGTAGAATCGTCTTGTCCAAGCACATCGTTGATGCAACGCTTGACTTCATCAAAAGAAAATTGCAGCTCTCTCTGAAAGCAGCACCAGATATGAGTTTGAAAATACTTAATCGTGTGACAGTACAAAATTTTACATTGGAAGGTAGGCTGAGAGATGCTTCCGGGTCAAAACGCGTTCCCGACTTAGCTGGAACGTCAGAATTTTCGAAGGCTGCTCCATCGTCAGAGTCATCATCCGAAAGAAGCGGAGCATGTACCAACTTCAGGCTACCGAAAGTAATCGATTGATTGGGTTGAGGGATTTCTGATAGTTGATCCTTATGCTTGTTCAGTCGTGGCTGCCTTAGCTTTGGCACTGACGGTGGAGACATTTGTTTCCCTTCTAGCCGTGTTTTTGACAAGCTCGGACACGATTTTAAACGATACTCCTCGCCGTGAAAGAGCGAACGACCAGAGGTCTGTGGCGTGTATGGACGCGACGGATTATTGAGCGAGGCTCGAGCCTAACAACATAGAGGTCACCAATGTGTATCGTCTTTGTCGTGTAGTTCAAAGGCAGTTCGTACCTGCAATAAAACATGGGAAATTCCCCCTCGAGCGATGCACGCGTCCATTGTATTGTTTAAAAAAGTGTCCGTATTATTGAAGTGTAGCCATTTCAGTCCGCGTCGTTTCACTGCGCAAAAAAAAAAATCGGGAAAAAGCTCCGACATGCTATAAGTAACTTGAGTATCGAAAGACTCTATTTTTTTAAATTAGCGGAGCTCTTTACTTTTTCTTAAAAGTTACCATTCAAGCAACAAAAGAAGGCAACGTGACAAATTGCTGGTATGGTAATGTGCTGAGCTACGATTCATATCCTACGCGTCGTGGCCGCACATCCGCGAGCCAATAGGTAATAGTCGTGATGGGTAGAGCCGCAATTTTCGTTTCCCCCACCATCAAATCCCTGACGTTATGGAAGGGTATAAACGCTAGACGTATAGATACAAAATGGCTTAGGACGTGGCAAATAAGCTTCGAATTTGACAAGTGCATAGCCCACCGCAAGTAGCTTTTTGTCATGGACAGGGTAGCATTTCTCGGCTGTCTTGGATCTCTCGATCTTGTCCATGGCGTATGCTTGCAGCAGTGCAGTGCCAATAGCAAATTGGATGCGTCACAAACCACGGTACTGATTCGCTCTGAATCCGGCAAGATCAGAATTGCCTAATCTTGACACCAAGACTTAATCTGACTTTAAGCATAAGCTAAGTTTTACTTAGATTTGGCCTGAGAACCCAAATATTCCGCAAACACTACCTATTTATTAAGCAGTGGTCATTAGACCATGTACTGCTTCTCTGTTAGTAAGTTTCTTTTACACATCATGTTCGTGGCTCTACCTTGACTGCCTACTTGGATTAATCAAGGGCTTCTTGCAACATTTTAATGCTAGCTACTTATCTATGTGGGAGCCACACCTTATCTTTCCGCAGCAGCTTTGTCGACTAAATCATAGTTCTATTGCTCATGACTTAAAATCTTACTTGAAGACCTTTACAAAATAGAATTGCTTTCTTTCGTTCGTCTCTCAAATCTAATTGGAACCCGAAAAAACTAACAAAAGCCAAATGCGCTTCTGTGTCAATGCCTAGAATGTTTTGCTGAAGTCGATGCTGCAAACTTTTGGTATATTCAAAATCTTGTCACAAAGTCTGTCGAGCAACGCGATACCGGCTTTTGAGCAAGTAAGTTTGAAAAATAATTCAGAGTCTTCTAGGCGTAGTGCGTCACGCGGAATCTTCAACCTGCCACTTACCGGGTGGTTCTTCGACTTCTCGTCATTTTTGAAATTCTCGTTCTTCGACTAAGGGTTAGCGACACGATTAAGGGTTAATCACACATCCATTTGCAATATTCTATCGCCACAACCAAAGTTAGTTCTCGATAGCTCTGAGTTACATGTTTTTTGCTGGGGCACACGACCATTTTAGTTTTAAGCGCGGCAACTCAATCACGTAGTCAAGCAGACACCGAGTGGTGTAACCTGTGATCCAAGCAAGCGCCGAGTGAGCGGTTCAGCTCAGCGGCCATGCAAGCGATACAGAGAGTGGCCTACAGGTGATTAAGCGAGTGGTTCAAAAGAAGTCAAGTGGAGCGGTTTAACGGGCAAAGGACTGCGGGAGAGCGAGGTGAAGCAAGGGGATGCAAGGCGGTGAGTTGATTGAGCCCAGAGCTGATAATGTTAAAAGATTCTAATAAATAAAAGCCGAATGAATATCTCATGCGAGGAATCGCAAAGAGATTGACTTCATTTACGTAAAGGTTTACGGTGGTATAAATATGTTTAGAGGGATTAATTCTTATACTATTAACACAGTAGAATCATCTAATTTGCTATGACGGACCTGGACGCGCGGCAGCAGCGGCAGGTAGCATACGCGCTACAGGCGCTCAAGCTGTACAATCCAGACTTTTCGTTGACGCCTGAGGTGCTGGAGATAATGCGCGCCTTTTTCGCTGACCTGGAGCCGGATGCTCGAGGCACAATTACTCGAGGAGCATTGGCGGACGAGATTGCGCGTTTAGACCCAAGCGCGGAGACGATCCGTCGTATTCGACTTGATATGGCAAGAAGAGAGGAGCGATTAGACTTTGCAGCATTTCGTGATTATGTCATGCACTGGAAGGTACAGAATCCCCAATCAGTACAGACCGTGTACACTTCGTGGGCTGCTCAGCTTGCAGCGTTAGATTTTGGCATGAACGACAATCTAGTGTTAGACCTCAAGGCCGAGGAACGACCACCTAACGAGATGCTTACGCTTGAAATCATTCAATTGTTGCAGCGGCGTCGAAGGCTCCACGAAACTGGTGACAGGGTCAAGTACGAGGGCTATGAGGCTTTAATTGCCGGAAACTGTTCTGGTGTGGATGAGGCATCCATGATGGACGTAAAGGGGCCCAAGCCAGCGATAGAAAAAGGTACTTACGCAGACGCAGCTGATGCAGCCAAGAAAAACGGGTCTATCTTGACGATTTCAAAGTCTTTCGTTGCTGGTGGTATGGCGGGTATAATCGCTAAGTCGACGTTGGCGCCATTGGACCGGATAAAAATCCTCTTTCAAGTGCACGATCATCACACATTCAACTTTCGCAATGCTGCTAGGATGGCCAGAGACATCTATGTGCATGACGGGTTTCACGCGTTGTTTCAAGGAAATTTACTTAACATTTTAAGGGTCATACCGTATGCGGGCTTACAACATTCAGGCTTTGACTTTTTTAGGCATAAGTTTCACGCATACAATTATCGAAAGGCGGAGAAAGAGGAAAGTGCAGCAATGCCAAAGCTGAGTAATTTACAGCTCGTCGCAGCAGGCTCGTTGGCTGGAGGTCTGTCGTTAGTAGTGGCTTACCCGCTGGATATTGTTCGGGCGAGATATATGGTGCAGATGGGAAAGCAACGATATGGGAGCATTTTCAAAGCTGTCTCGAAGATGTACAGAGAAGAAGGTATGCGATCGTTTTCGCGGGGACTCTTACCTTCGTTGTTGGGTACATTGCCGTACACGGGCATCGGATTCTCGCTTAATGAACGTTTTAAGATATGGGTGTGTGTTTGAAGAAAGTTGTTGCTGCGTGCGACTTATAGATTGTTTGATGTTGTTTGATGGATTTGATAGACACTGGATCTGCAGCGTCGGCGACCGGAGCAGAAGATTGGATCGAATGCTTCTTCCGAACCAAGTCTTAATCCGCTGACGAAGTTTATGTGCTCGTACTTTGCAGCTTGTATCGCACAAACCAGTAGGCCCGCTTCTGTCCTTGTTAATAACTTGGAATTTTTAATGTTCTTTCCTTTTGCGCCAATTAGGTACATATCCGATGGACACCATCAGAAGGCGTATTCAGACTGATGGCTATGTCTCCGGATCCGAGGCAAAAATGCAGTATTCGGGTGTCATCGCCACAACTCGAATCATTTTGGCACGTGAAGGCTGGAGGGGGTTATTTAAGGGAGTGTCTGTAAATTGGTTGCGTGTACGTACTTTCGCTTTGCTTCGATGTAAGATGACTGAGTCGGCTAATGTAACCATGCAATTTTGCTCAGAGCCCTGTATCTACTGGCATTAGCTTGACTGCATATGATATTTTAAAGGAGTTGGTGGGTGTCGAGAAGATTGAATAATAAATTGAAGCAACTTTGACGGGTGGAAGATTCTGTGAATTCGCATTCAAGCCGTAAATCTTTATCGTCATACGGCTTTGTAAACATCAACTTCATCGCTTCACTTTATCTCGAAAATTGAACTAATCGATACAAACTTCTACAAATTTTATTTCACGTTGCGATAAGCACAAAACTTACTATACAATTCTAGCTGCGTGTGACAACTGCACAAAATTAGGCTACCGTTGAAAGACCGTGTGACATTCATTGCGTGTCCAGCATTATCAGCGTTGATTCTCGGCGTCACTTGACAATAAAAAAGACATCGCGAACTTGTGTGTTGCGGTAAAACGACGGCAACTGGCATCTGCCTCGATTCGGTTACTACAACTTTTGTTACCGCAAAAGTTGCTATCGGCTTGGAGCATTTCAAGTGGTAACACGTTTCCGCGAATATGCCCCGAAGCGTCAATATTTGCCGTTTCCAGCATACTTGCCACGTCTTGGTAGTTCCGAATTGCCGTAAACAGACCAGCCACAAAGTCAATAGTGGGATTATAGCGACTCACTTTGCCATGCATGTCAAAGTGAAACACGACAGTCAATGGCAGTCGTACCGTAGAAGTTTGCAGGATTCGGTCGCGTAAACGCTTGTTTGAGAGAGTGTGGGGGAAGATATTGGTCCAAAGTTGACACGGTGGTCGAATGACAAGCATTGCACTTACTCGCCCCACTTTCACGTCCTGATTCAGACAATCCACATTATATTCGCACTTTTCCAGCGAAAAATCACTAAAAAAATACGCAAAATTTGTCCAATATTGAAGAAGAAAATCGCGTCCAATTCGATCTTCAAATCGCACTTGGCTGCATGTTGCTGAGACGAGAAAATTTGCTTGTTGGTCTCGATTACCGGATTCAAAAACCATCACGTACTCGCGCATACACGAAAGAATGTCCGACGCTTGCATTGCACCCGATTGAAATGACATCCCTGATAAATATTCTTGAAATCGGACTTGAGCTTTGTGGCGTGCAATGAGTCGCTTATCTACCTCAATACGAAGACACTTTACTGATGACTCAAGGCGGTCCACATACTGTCGCTGTTTCTCTCGGTACCGTTGCTGTCGTTTGATCGAAGCTTTTGTAGTTACCTCCTGCTGGGTTGAATCTTGGTCAGCGTCATTGTTACAAAGTGGTGGGCATGGCTGAATTTGATACTGACTCATCGTCAAAAAGCAGATTTGACAATGATTTC
This sequence comes from Plasmopara viticola, assembly GCA_001695595.3. NCBI lineage: Eukaryota > Oomycota > Peronosporomycetes > Peronosporales > Peronosporaceae > Plasmopara > Plasmopara viticola. The sequence continues at coordinate 228,626 of MBPM02000092.1, forward strand.
TTGCGTCGTTGCAACTAAATTCGTTAATTCTGTTCAGTCGCAGATAGTATATTTCTCTCAGATCCTTTTGTCCGTCGCACACACGATTTTCGAGCGGTAGCCAGCAATAAAATCGGAGTGCATGTAGCTAACTGAGACGTGACGGTGCGTCCTTGAACTGCAATGCGAACAACCGTGGGCCACATTGACTCACGCGCTGTCATGATCCCATAACGTCGCTGAGCAATCATATTAGCATTGTTGCTTTTCATCGACGCTCTGACGCGTCTGAAAGCAGGACATGTTGGTGTTGTCGTCATTGAGCCACGGCCATGCCTTAATGGCGTGCTTAAAGCAAGCATACGTCAAGGTGAATAGAGGCATAGAGGCGAATTTCAAACCCATATTCTTGGGGCTCAAAAGTGGATGGGAGGACAATGTACCAACCCGGAGGATATCTTCGCTTAGCTTTTGCCAGGACTCCACAAGGTGCATTGCTCACATACACCCCTCCTCCCGAGGTAGCACTTGCAAAGGCTAGTTTGGGATTCGTTGACAATAGCAAGTCGCCTTCTGATGTGCTTTCGAACACTGACACGTTAATAGAAGGAGCAATAGACGCTACCACGGTTAAAGACTCCTTTAATGCTGCATCTGGCTTTGGCTCAAGGACTAATAATCGAGCTAACATATCGCATTCCTGTGTGATGTGCACCAAATATTTTGGATTAAACGTGTAGCACCCAAAATTGAAGCACCCGGCAGCAGACCTATTGTGGAACTCCCACTTGCCTCGCAGTCTTGTAAATTTCATACCGTGGCCCTCAGCAGGAAGTTGACGGTAAGCGATACTTGATCCAGCAGGGGGATCGCTTACAACGCGCAGTGTAAATTTGCCTTGAACGCCTTGTTTAAACGTAGATGGAATCAGCACGACATCATGCAAGCCAGCAGCCAGAATCGACGCTTCTATCTCGATAAAGCAAAACCCAGGACGGTATTCCCCAGAACTGAGCACTTTAAATGACTTGTTCTCTGTATCAGCATTGCCTGCAGCGTATAAACCACAAACTCGCTCGCGCGTGTGCAAAGCTGCACGCAAGTTGATCGGAAATGGAAACGCTTGGGGATTTTTGGAGTAAAAACTTTCTGTTTCGAGAAAGAAATAAAGAGAACGACATGGACGTTGCAACTGTAAATGAAACTGAGGATTGTCCATAAAAGTCGAAAAAAATGGCCGTCCGCCAGCACAAGTCGAGTCCCAAGCACTTGAAATCACGATCGACGTTGGTGAACTCGTCACAAATGGTGGAATGGCCTCACAGATAAATGGATGAGTTGAAAAAACGGACAACGTGTAGTCGAGGGACGCTATGTTTTCATACTGTGACGCCACAAGAGTGAACGAAGGCTCGGAATCGTGTGCTAAGTCCAAATCCAAACTCACGAGTGTGTGCGGGTTATTGCTGTACGTTCCTCGAGACACCGCGCAGTGGTTGTAGAACATGCGTTTTCCAGGTATACCGCGATAAATGTGCAGTGTCAAAAACTGCTGAGTCGATGAGTCAGTGTCGCGTTCGATGGTGCTTACATGCCTCGACAGCAGAATCCACACAGTGCAAGACGTAGCTCCTGCCGTTGCTCCTACTTGTAGATACGCGCTCTTGCTGAAAATTAAAGAGTACTGAGGATTAAATGCAAGAGTGAGTGAATCGTTCACGAGTCCAACTTCGACAGGCCAACGATCATGGCAAACTTCTTTGTACGGAAAAAGTTCAGGATTCCAGTTCATGTACAAACTTTCAAAGTATTGCTTTACGGATTCAAAGTCCATCCAGAATAAACCCTCGTCTCGTTCATCACTAGCTTCCTCCAAGTCAGACACCTCAGGAGCGTAGAACTGACGTTGATACGCACGCAACTCGTCACCAATGGCGCTGTCCCATCGAGAGTGATCATATCGAGAATATGGTCCCTTCCAGCTCATTTTACGCCAAGGATTTTTTACTTGCAAAAGTCGTACCTTTTTGCCTTTTTGAGCCAAGTCAGTTAATTCGTACACGTTGAGTACAGCGTAGACGTGCACAGGAACAAGCCCAATTTGTTTGGCTTTTGGTTTTGAGATGTCTCCTGTGGACATTGCAATAATGCAGTCTCCATAATGAAACGCACTTTTAAGCTGCTCCCATAGTCTATCTTCTTTAGTAGGTGCGTCGAGAAGCTCAGAAACCGGAATGCGCTCTGGTATCCATCCCGTGAGAGCAAACAAATCAATGCCTGAATTTCCACCAGGAAAGTCATAGCCTCCATTCAGCTTTAAATAGGCCTTTTCAATGAGACTAACCCAGAGCTCATTTTTGCGGGTCGTACAACTGGACAAAAGCTGTCCGGAAGACGCACTTACTGGCAACAAATCGTCAATAACAATTTTACGTGGAACACCGTTGGCCCACAACTTTACCACATATTTCCCTAGAGGATTATAAAGCGGTTGGTGTGTTTTGGAATCAGCAGGAAAAATAATGTTTGTAATTAAACATTTTTTAAATCGTTGCTCGTACGCTGCAGCGATACACAAGGATGCAACAAACGAACAGTCAGTGACAATATCCTGCTTTACCACCAATGGGTTTACTCCTCCCGGTGCAATCATCACAGGTACGTGGCCGCCGCACATCGCCGCATACTCGCTCGGCCTTAACCAGGTTGCGTCTCTTTTCTTTTGCTTCAGCGATAGCGGCACAAGTCCATCAGGATCTGTAAATAATTCCGGCAGACTGAAGTTCTCGTTAGCGTCCAAGTTGTCAACCCAAGGTACAAACAAGTGTCCATTTATGTGTGACGACCTGCGCAGTACGTCCAATTCCTGGACCGTGTAAGCATCTCCCGGCTTCTTCTCTTCGCTTACTTGCTCTATAATTTTTTGTGTCTCGACCAAAGCTACCGAAGCGGATAAGTTACTTGACGCCACGTCAACGGTCTTGTGCTGCACCGTTGGCGGCTCTGGCCACTGCAATGCTGCAATGTTCACCTTCTCACTCCTGTCTTCATCGATCTTCTGTACCTGATTTTGCGTTGTCTGAGTCTGTGCCTTAAGACTGGATATATGATTAATAATATACTCGAGCTGTTCCTTAAGTGCCGCTTTGGCTGCCGTCTCGTTGCTTGATACTGCGTTAAGCGCTTGCATGTACTTTTCCGCGGCGGCAATATATTTGTTGACGACGACATCAGTCGTGGCATTGCAGGACTCTTCAATTTCGTTTGCTTCTGCGTGTTGCTTCATGGCACGCGCCAATAAGAGATCGCTCGACTGCTGCAACGTTACCATGCGCGTCGTCAATTCGTCAATCGTGAGCTGCAGACGCTCGCGTTGTGATGCTGACTCGACGACCGCCAGGCGCTTATAGGTACTCAGTGCCTGTTGATACAGCACCAGAGCCTGTTCCATTTGGCCTATGCCTTCAGAGCTCTGTGCCTGCTCGACCGCCGCCAGCGCCTCGGCGTAGTGCCGCCCTGCCATGCTTTTGACGGTCGATTTAATTGTAGCAGTGGGAATTTAACAGGATGAAATAAATAACTTTTTTTTCATTTGCGAAGTAAAATCGTACGGACGACACCATGACCGGCAAAGACGCGTGGAAACCCTTTATTAAGTTTGAGTATCAAAAGCTGCTGCCTGCTGAGCTTCGAAACAAGGTGCATCAATCGCTGTGATGCCATAAAGAATCTATCGATAACTCTAATGTTTCGAATCTACTGGCTGTAGCTGCGCAAGATGCTTGTCTTTACGGAAGCGGTGGGCTCTAAGCAGTTGAACCAGTCGCCTGCTCTATCGCAGGGCTATCGCTACCCGTCACCCGACAAACAAGCAGAGGGTGTATTTGTGCCATCCAGTGACTCCAAGGAAAGCATCTACAACATCAATTACTACACGCGCGACATTCGCCGCTTTCCGTTCCCTATTGAAGTGGGTGTGCATCCCTCTATCCCCGTTGAGAAACGCGTCGAGATCCCGGCGGACGCTAAACGTGGGTCGCCAGGAAACAAGAGTCCGGCCGTGCTGAGCTATGATCCTACGGGCACGCGGTCGGCCATGAGTACAACTCACGAAGCGCGCGACAAGCTCATTTTACAACATGTTTCCACGCACAATGTGCGCTTTGAGTGGGAGGGCGACGCTGAAAAGGAAATTCTTGAGGATTGTGAGGCGAAGAACCTGCCGCCCGCCCCTGGTCGCCCATTTGTGTGGGATTTCCCTTCGCAAAGTCGGGTTATGCGTTGGTAAAATGCCCAGGAATAAAATGAGCCCATTTCGTAATTTGGGTCTTTTAAAATAAATTCATTTGGGTTGTTCTCTCATTTTTTCTGCGATAACTTTTTGACACTAAGAATGCAGTTAACCGTGATGCCGGAGCTGCCAGCGCTACCCGCGCCCGAAATTATAGCCAAGACGGACCAATCCATCACATTGCGTGTGGAGCAGTTCCAACATGTAGACGGTGACGCACAACTCAAGCTGCAGGCGGTTGGTTGCGATCTATTTTTTCCAACCTGAGATGTTGAATGTTTAACCTACTTTACAGAGCCACAGCGAGCATGGTTACGTCTACTACTCGTGGATCGACTCGGAGCTTTTTGTGAACAAAATGTTTCCCGTTAAGGGGCTTAAGCCTAACACAGTGCGGCATTGTTGCTAATTTTCGGATGTAGTCTATTTAATAACTCTTAAATACTGCCCTACAGACGTACGTATTTCGCGTGCGCGTGGTGCATGAGACCAAGCGCCAGTGTGGCGAATGGTCACCATTGACGCCAAATGCGCGCACGTTTACGGAAGAAGAGGATGCAAAACGCTCGGGGACAGTTTTTGAACACGCGTTAAAATTGGAGCGTGAGCAGAAGAGTCTCTTGCAAGGTCAGATCTCCAAGCTCACGTGCATTTTAAACGAACGTAAGGCAGCGCGTGAATGTGAGAACAAAGTGCAGCAGCATGAGGATATGCTGGCTAGTCGTCGCGTCATTGACTCGAGGCTCATTAAGCTACAAAAGGAACTGAGTACACAAACGGCAGCGCTGCAGACGGTCAAAAGTCAACGAGCTGCAGATGAGATGATGATTTCGGAGCTACTCAATGAACAAGAGAAGCTACGGGCTGCGCAGATTGAGCAACAGGGACAAGTACAGTACGAATTGGAGATGCAAACTTTACGCGAACAGCTGGAGAGGAATGAAGAAGCGCTTCGCAAGCATCAAGAGCAAGTGAGTGTCAGTCAGGAGCAGATTAAGAAATATGAAACATCATTAGAGTCGAAAAAGAGCGAGATTGTACAAAAGGAGGAAGAAGTCGAGAGGATTATGGCCGACTGTGACCGAATGGTGCAGGAACAAGCAGATCTGGCTCATGTAAAGCAGCTTGAAGTGGAAGATGCGCTCTTGGAAGCCAAGACATCTTTAGAACAACAGCTGGATATCAATACGTACTTGCGGGAAGAGGTGTCACGGCTCCGAGAGGAAAATCACCATTTAAAGAATCAAATTCAAGAAGTGGACTCGGAAATTGTACCCAAGCTGGTACGTCTCGAGGACGAGAACGAGCAGCTTCGCGCACAGCTAAGTCGACGGTAGTGAGGGTGGTGATAGTGTCTTGCTTACTACGGACTTTGGCTAATGTATACTCTATGGGATATATACTGGTATTTTGCTGCAACTTTAATAAATTCATTCTTTTAAAACCCATCGTCTTCGTCTTCATCAAAACCAAGCGTGAATGCGTCGGTAGCACCAAGAGGGGGAAGTCTTGATGGCGGGGAACTCGCCGACAGAGCAGGAGATGGATTGAACATCGTACGTGCTGGCAATGGTCGTTTGGATGCTGGACGATCATCATCATGAAACTCTCTAGCGTCGTAAGACGAGCCAAGTGACATGTTGCAGGATCGACTGAGACTACCCATGTAGCTATCAGCGCCATACGAGGCATTGGTTGAACTAATTGGCTTCGGTATGCTTCCAGCCATACTCACATCTTCGTCAACTAAATCTTCTTCACTTTCGTCATCCTCGTCCTCTGATATTTCCTGCATCTGATGGATCGTAGCCTTAACAGAATTCAGTAGATTGGCATTTTCACTTGAGGTCGGATCCGCGTGTTTCCAGTACAAATACAACGGACCAATGTACCGAAAAGAACGACGCAAGAGATATGGATCGAATGGAAAGAACGTCTCGAGAGGTTGACGTTGACCGAGCAAAGTAGATACAGGGACGGATCCTGCCGTGGGCTTCTTAGAATGTTCCATGGATTTGGCGCTTTTAGTGGCTGAAACCGTAGCCGTGCCAATTGCTTGATCGATACGCTCGAGACATTCTTCGGACACTAAATCAAATGCTTCCACTAGGTTAAGAAACTCAGTTGCCACTGTTTGTTGACAATATGCTAGTGGGCAATAGCCACCACTCGTAAGTAGTAGCCGTTCCCAGCCAAGACTTCGCAAAAACTCATAGCCAGCACCGTTGTCACTGGTAGCAATCTCCAATCCACGAAAGCATAGCATATAGCACACAGTCTGCAAGGAAGAGATAAAAATGCTTTCCTGGAAGCCTCGTACACTACTAATTTCTACCTTCTCAGATTCTTCAAGCACTCGTTCGTCTGGTTCAGCAGCTATTTCGTCCGCATAATCTTCCAACTTGTCGTGTTGGTTTTGCTGTGCAGCGTCGTAAATGTCCATTTGGCCATGTAACCACTTGAGTAAATGGTATAGAGCTTTCTGAAGATAGGCTACGGAAATGTACTTGGCGCGAGCAAGAAAACTGGCCAAATAGGCACCACAACTTTGACGTGTGGTAGGAGGTGTCTGTGGGTCCAGTGATGTTGCAAGAAGCTGCGAGATGAACACGTCTTGAAATTGGGGATCCATACGACATACGTAGAACAGCAAGAACTGTGGATACTTGGAGCGATGGGTGTTTAGAATCGAATGTTCAAAGACCTTGAGCAAATACTTGAATATCAAGGCCGCTTTGCGCACGTCTACGGTATTGTCTCGATCGCCGTCCTTTATGAAAAAGGTGCAATCAGAAGACGCCGATGGAGTTGATGAAGATGTAGCGAACTGTGTAATGTGCTCAAACATCACGAGCATCATCTCATCCAGTTTGTCGGCCATCTCGTCCACCTGTCCCGACAAATTGTCAGGCGGTAGCAAGTCGTCGTCGATAAAATCATCCATCGTGAACATATCCTCTTCACTCTCATCTAATTTAATCTCCACGTCGATCGCTACAAGCTGGTCAAGCACCAGTCCTAGCACGCGCTCACGCAAGCCACCCACATATCCCGTGACACGCAGTACATTGCGTAAATACGCTACCTGACTCAAAGTATCCATTCGCTTGTGTGGAAAGTGTTCACACAAAATTGGAAATAAGACATTAGCTGCTGTTGGCACCAGCGTGAGGACACGCTCAAGTGTCTGATGTGCGGCTTCAAACCGTTTTTGAATACATTCGTCCAAATCTGGTTTTCCTGCACTTTGCTCTAAATCTGCTTCAACCGGTTTATCGAAATTAAAAGCTCCACTACCGCTAACTTTGGCTGGTGTCTGAAGTCCCTCCTTTTCAATCGTAACGAGACCTTGAAGGTCTGGTGGCAATTCCTTCTTCTGTGGGCGACGCATATTACGTACGAGCATGTGCAGTGTAGGAACCACGTAAACTGTGTTTGAGGACACCAAATGCACGATAAAATTTGTGTACTCCTCGACCTCGAATGAGTCGCCGCTGGCTAATAGGTCGAACTTAAACAACACATCCATTAGCGCACGATATGCTCGAGGTTCACGAGCCATCGTGGAAATGCAGCGCGGCAAAGCGCGAAAAATCTTACGACGAGCGGCAACAGATGCCGGTACAAGCGTCAGCTGCTGGATGAGGAAGTGGTAGCTCTTGGCATTACCCTGAAGAGAACGAAGTGAGTGAGCGACTTGCTGAGAAAGTAGAAGCCTTAAATCACCTTGATGACTAGATCCAGTGCATTGTCAATAAAATGCTGCATGTTCACCACCTCTTCCTCGGTCGGTGAGGTCGACACGGCCAGTGTCGAGTTCCCGAACATCGCGCTTCCAGCCATTTTTCGAGTTTTCGATGATGACGTTACCAGCTATCTGTCAATCATAAAACACAATTAAATGTTTATGGAATGCTACAACATTAATCAAACACCACATTTTTCTAAAAAAAATAAGCATACTGGATGCATGTTTAAGTAATCAGCTATGAGTCTCGCTCATGCAAGCATTCATTTTGACGCATTGCGATAACATATGCAGCGAGAAGCCAACTAATATGACTAGCAATTTAGCAAAAGCACAAGCTTTATAATAAGTCACAAATAGACAATTGCCTTCTTAGCAAAAAAGGTGGCAGATGAATGGTTCTTGGCGTCGAGACAATCGGAGAAGGACTTTTACAGCGGTCGTTTAACGTTTTCCGCATAATTGTTCAATACGGCTTTGCCGCGCCCAGAAAATATAGCCACGCAAAATTGGTCTTCGCCGTAGAACACTTGAAAGGTGGTTCGTGTCATACCGGGGTAGCAAAATCGTGAGGGAACTCGCGACGCGTCTTTTAAAACGTCCATTTTGTCCTGATATAGAAACTCAAGTTCGACAAGGTCAGAAAATTTAAAAGATACTGCCCAGGGCTCGGCCGAGGAATACGAAGATTGCTTATGATGTCACAGAAAATGAGAACCACCACGTGTTTTGAACTATGTGGTCTACGTCATTATCTATTATACGGAGACGTACTCGCCGAGTGAGGAACAAGAGACCCAGTATAAGGCTCAAAGCGAAGATATGGCTACAATAATGTCAGATTCTCGAGCTGTTTTCGGTCGATGAGACAAGAGGACAGATGGTATCCGAGCGTCATCAAATATGTATACCGTGCTGTAGTGGCAATTACCGGGTGACGAAGAACGCGACAGGTAGATGGCAAATCGTGTAAGCTTTCAAAAAAGCTAGCAGTACGATCGTCCCTACCCAGACATCAAATTTTCGAAAAAACATGATCTTGGACTTCATGTCTGGTAGCGAAGTATGGAGCACTGTGATGGAGCGGATTGCGCAGAGCTTTCAATACCTCAATTATACACTGTGCCCTAGACTGCTGACTTGCAAAGAATTTTCTTTGATAAGTGAGGTTGGTTAGTACCTCACCTTGTGCAAACGCAAGAGAGACTACTTACAATTCAACGATGGCTCTCGACTCAGTCGTGCTTGCTGGATAATCTTCCAATGCCGTTTTAGTGAAATGTAGCGCTGCATAAAAATTCGAAAAGCGCTTCACAAACATGACTGATCATATCGGCTACTGTTATCCTTGCGCACCCGTTCCTCTTTGGAGCTCGATCGCTTTCAGTAGCAAGGAGAAACTGATCGGAGTCCGACCAAGCTCAAATTCGTGTCGATAGAAGCATGAGTCCCGTCAAGTCTCTGACCTTGTTCTAAGCTTAAAACTTGCAGAACGTTATCTCTATGACTCACCAGCTCCTACTTCAAACTGCGAGCTGATCTTTATTTGATTTTATAGGATTTATCTATATATCTTATGATTGCTATCTAGCAAAGCAATAATTCCTATAAACATTCATTAAGCAATGATCATTGGTCCATGTACTGCTTTTCTAACAACTCATTAGTACTTAGAGCTGTCATCTTTATGATGTTATAGAGATCTCGTGACTTATGTCGCATAGCACAAGAATACCACCAACTAGTGTGACGCACACCTAACCAAACATTAGACCCCTTCACCTCATACAAGTAAAAAAATATCTGCCCAGTGGACATCACCATTGCGACTTGTGCCGCGTATTAAAAGCCTGCACAAAGCTGAATGAGGCGCAAAGGCCATTTTTATATACATATCCAAAGTCATTATAGTGATAGCTCACATTGTCCGATTCCCTGGCAGTATGACAGCCTTGTTATGCTATGCTGTTGGAGACGAATTCGTCGCTTGTAGACCACACTTGCGCCGCGCCGCACGCGTAAGAATCCGTCCGTTCAAGTTCAAAAAGGCAAAGATCTAATTTCTTAGTCCAGTTTGACCCGCTAACATCGGCATCAATATCCGGGCCCTACTCTTGAGTCTGTGGCTCAAGTCGAGTCGCCCGATGATTCGTTGGATGGTACTCTCTCTGCATACGCTACACTCGCGAGCTCAAGCGTTGCACACCTCATGCTCGCTTTGACCAGTGCACCCACACGCTCCGTGTGCGTCCATCTATCAAACATTGCTGGCCAATGAGCTACCAATAAACCTCCATAAAGCGCGAGACTCTGAGGGCGGAGCTTTACTTAGAATCTGCATCATGATGCCATCAATCATGATAGTTTATCTAACAGCGCTTTCGAATCAGGCGTTTGTCTGTATTCGTTCTACAGAAATCGACAGGCAGTATAGATCGTGGTCTTAGCTGACCGGCTAATCAAATTAACTCGATTAGCGGCTATGTTGATTTACTAATTCCTTAATCTGCGGACGCACTACAAGCCCGTACTCAACGAGCCTGCTGTGATCCCTCAAGAGGATACGTCGATCATTATTGCTTTTTCCGATGTTTGAACTCTATTATTGAAATAAGCTAAGTGTGAGGCGCGCGCATCTTTAAGAACTAGGATGTTCGCTCCGCCGAAATTTGTAAACGCAGTCTATCGTAATGTTTTGATAGTTTATAAGAGCGAAGCTTTGGCGCCGGTACTGCAAGTCATATACGCCTATAAAATGCCTCAAGATGACAAATTGCGTTTTGAGTGCTAGGTACAAAAGTACAAGGGGTTGTTCCCCTGCACACACCTTGCAACGATTTCAGCAAAGTCGCTGTGCAAAAGGATGACCATCAGTAGCGACTCGTTGTCAACATGTGGCTCTGCAGCCCATGACCCACAGTATTATGCAACCATAAGCATTTTATTCACAGCGGTCACCAATATTTTTAGTATAAGCTCTGCTCGCAGGATAGGTCCCCTGATCCTAGGAACAACGAGGATAGAAATGACAAAAACGCTGATGATGATGATAATAGGGCAGTCTTGCCAAAACTGGGCCTAAAAATTCGCAGGGCTATTGGCGTAAGGACCCTTACCCTGGAAGATACTCGGTCAAGAAATGGCAAAATCCCACAAGATGGTGGCGCTTGCCTTCAATATCGAATGAAGAAGGTGAAGGCTCAATTATTTATGCGGCGCAATGGGTGCTTTTTGCCGTGATGTCGCTCGCGACCGATACTTGACGAGCGCACTGCCTGACTTCGCTCATTCTTATACCGACGATCTCGACTATCTCTGCCAAGTATGCGCTGAAAGCAGTAGCTTCGAATTAAAAGCCTCTTCTGGTCAGATTTTGAGACTTGAGGGCGTGTTTGCATCGCTCCACAATGACTGGTGCCTCTCGATAAGAAATTTGTGACGAACTAGAGGTTTCAGCAGCTCGTGTCGATATTCAAATTTTTAGCCATATATAAAACCGACAACTATAGCTGTGCCTGCGTATGAAGCGGCACAGACTCTCCCGCTTATAATTGTCTCGCGTCGTATTGCAGCTTTGGTAGACCCAAATAGAAGACTGAATTTGTTTGCACTCATTTAAGAACGTCAAGCGTAAACGCTAAGCCTCATTTGTTATGACTTCAAATGGTCCGATGAAGCCACGTGCAGCATAAGTTCAAAAGACAGCGGTTGCTGCATTTGTGTAAAAAAAATTATGCATCTAGTTACAACATTAATTTGAATTGCATCTCTAAGTTTCTCCTGGGCACAAATTGCTGAATAGTTACATATGAAGCTGTTTCATCAAGGTTGCTTTCTGTGTAACGCAAATGATTACATATGGTGACCTTTCTCAGGAAAATGATGGTATTACGAGGCTTAAGTTCTGACATGCGCAAACATGGCACACAGGGATTTGTGCTGCATGGTCTTGATATGCCCGTCCTGGAGCATTACACAATCTGCGCTCAAGCCTTTTCAGGGGCGATAAAGCTCGTACCTCATATGTACAGCTTACATGTGAGGTTCCACTCCACAACTGAAACCTGGTGTATGATAAAAGCAGGATTGTAGTGAGCTCTCGCATCGTTTTTTTTCGTAGTCTTTGAGCATCAAAATTCTACCGATTGATAGTATGGCGCTTGGCCAGCAAATAAACCATGGTCGCTTATTGGTCAGCTCATAATATAACGCACCTCATCTCCCTAACGTAGCGCCAAGATCAGCGAATCGACGCGCTAATAAAGCCACTAGTTGGGATGCAGACTGCAAATTGACTTTTTAACGACCATGGCATTTTAAAACGTTCATCTAAAGCAACGATTTTTTTAAAGAACAGAAAGAAGACAGCACTGGCTTTTATTTTGAGCCTTTCCTCTTTGCTTTGGTAAAATGATTGTTAGTCAAATTGTCGCTTACGTGTCAGCAAGTCGCTCGGCTGTTTCTCCCCAGTATCAAAATGTGTTGATGCTTACAGAGCGCGAGGACTAGCTGGTATATCTACGTAATGTCGCATGCAACTTGTGAAAGCACAAACGGTATCATCTTATGCAAACTCAGCGAGTGGAAAGTATTGCCCTATATTGCGTAAACACTGTACAGCACATCTTTGCCGATGCAATTTTTTCGATCTGCTGATTGTCCGCTGTGGACTTGGCCAACCTGCATTTGAGCACCCATTTGGATTGAGATCGTAGATTAAGGTTCTTGATCTGAGCCAATTGAATCTGGAGCCATGGTATCAGAGCGCAGCGCTTTCTGTCGACAGCATTGACCGTATTCAGTATAATCACCAAGCGCACCAGCTTGCTTCAACGGTCCGCATAGACCACAGTACTCGTGCTGCCTGCCAAGTCTTTCAGCAGGCCAAACCCAAATATCATGTTAATAAAGGAGAGCTTTACCAGCAGTGCAGCAGCATGTGACGAGGATCTAACCGTTGACACATTATGCATGTTTGCACATATTCAATTTTGTCGGATGCTTACCGTATCTGAAGTCTTTCTGTTACCAAGATGATCGCCAAGTGGCGTATCGGTAGCATCATGTACAAGACGATGATTTCGGATTCATTATATGATACATACACGGAAAGAGTCACCTTGACTGCTGCTGTCGTAAATCAGCCCGGCTTCTATTGCAAACCAATGTAGCCTTGCACTCAACTGTGCCAAAAATTGTTGTCGGAACCCTAAAATTTAGCACTTTCCGACGTCTTTAGTAGAGCTACGTACATGTCATCATGCAGTACAGACAATGTCACAGCTGTAACAATATCTGGGTCTTAGACTAGACGACGCGATACATATCACCAATATGTTCTGTCTGAATCAAAATTATCTCTGTTTGTGCTCTGTATTCCCTGGTAATCCTATAAGTAAAACGTACGGCTCAATCGTATCTGATGACCAACCCCTTGACGATGTGGGTAGTTCAGCTTAATTAAGGATAATTAGGGAACCCTTAATCTCCACTCACCCTTTTGATAATTTCCACTCACCCCTTGTTTATTGGTCATATTCTGTTTAATGTCATTGCGCCACAAATCTTTGGTTCACCGTGAAACGTACTTTTGCTTGCCAGCCATTTGCACGAGCTGTTATACTGGTAACCATCGTAATACGGCAGGGTAATTACTGCTAATCGGTGCAGTAAAAAAATAGATATATGTATGACAAAGAAAGACCTCTAATTATTGATATAGCTACCAAGGGATACTACAGCAACAACCTTTTAAAAGGCACTATTCTGATCAGGCTGGCGGTGCACGGTCTTCATTACAAGTCTTTGACTTGTGACCTTCTTGGGTACAGATTCTACACCTGCGCCGTCGCTGAGGAATCAGTGAATTCTCCACATGTTCAAAATGTGACGGATCACGCTGCGTAGATCCTGAGGGCCGTCCCCTTGTTTGCACGCGGTCCGGCTCTTGCTTATTACCCGCTGGACTCTCCAGAATGTGGTTAAGCAGGACCCTTTTGCGATGATCCCCAGCTATCGAGTATTCACTGGTGAATTTTGATAGAGCCTTTTCCAAAGTTAAAGTGCTTTCCCTCTCTATGACTCTAGGGGGCTGCACTAAGCGCCAATGTTGATCAAAATCGTCCACAGAAAGAGGCTCTGTTTGTTCAAGCAGGGCATGACGGCAAGGATGGCCCATTGTTGATTTGATCAGGCCTTGACATATCACATGGTTCGTGTCGCGTCGTCCGTCGTCAAATCGGCGTTTGTATGCGCCATAGGCAGGCTTTATACCTGCCACCGAGATTTTACCCATGACCTGGGAGAAGAAGGGGCCAAACTGCATATTGGCAATATCCCTGTGCCTCGCATTCTCCTGCATGATCACTGCAAGTTGGTCGTCGCATGCAAGCTTCACGGCAGCATCAACTGTCAGCAGATTACCTTTTGACACAGATAACCATTACTTCAAAGCGGAATGAGCACTTTCGACACGTGACGTTGTGACATGTCCGTAATGACGCTTGTTTCGGAGGAAAGCGACCACAAATCTGTCCTTCCAGACGAGCCAATTGTCCTCAACATACCGCAACACAGGAGCATGGGCGCTAAATTTTGTGCGCATTGCCGCAAGATGAACTCCGTTATCGGAAATTTTGTCTTTGGCGGCGAGGACATTCCATTGCTTCAAAACGTTTCCCCAGGCCTCCTGCGTAGCGAACGCTCTTCTTTGCCTTGCAAGTCTATTCTTGCAAATATGCCACCGACAAAGAAGTCAATTTGCGTTTGGGAAAACTTCACCAATGGCGATCGTTAAGGCAAGTTCCCGGTCAGTCACAAAGGTGCTATTGGTGTCAATGCTGTATTGCAGGAAGACATCATGCAGGCGACCCATTGCCCAAAACAGTCCTCTGTTGATCCACTCTTCATAAAGCAATAGGCGAAGGTGAAAGTTGTATTTGCTGCCGTTACACCAACGACATGCAAGAGCGGAAAGTTGTACCGGTTCATTTTGTAGGTAGCATCAACTATCCAAATACAGCCGGCGCTGAACTTCTGAGAAATTTCTTTGGCGGTCGATGATATGATTAACAGATGTGTCAGCTTCTGCTCTGCATCACGTTTTGCGAAATAACGGGTGTTGCCAGCAAGGCTATCAAGTAAGGCGGCGAGTGGGGTCCGCCCTGCTAACAAGTTGACACGATGAGATGCGCGGATGTTGTAGATGTCTTGCGGTGTTGAGATTATGCCAGACTCTTGACGCAAAGTGGTAACAATCCGTGCAGAATTCACACCAGCACGTCCCAATGTCACTACCGAAGCGCGTTGGTCACCTGATAAAGCGCATCCCTGCGGGTGTGCAGACTGGGGCGCATTGTCAACTTGTGACTGCCAAAGGTCGCCCTGTTGACGTATACTGGCACTGAAAAGACATTTAGTAGAGCTGCTAGAACCCGTTCACATCCGCCTCTAAACATGCTCTTCCTTTTGTACGCCGTCCTCTTAAACAGTTGAGTGTGACAGCTTTTATTGCACCTTCTTTTTTGTTACCAACCCGTCTGGTATGCAAGACCATCAAGGCATATCCTTCTCTTAGTGCATGGGCACAAACTGCGTCCTTGGCTTCTTGCAGAGACTGATGCAGGTTGTGGAGCTAAGCTGTTCATCGGGAGTTCTCAAGAACTGCGGATACGTGCGCGTGAGCACGTCTTGAGAGTTTGGTGTAAGTGCGGCGCAATGACATCAAACAGAATTCGATCAATAAACAAGGGGGTGAGTGGGAATTATCAAAAGGGTGAGTGGAAATTAACGGTTCCCATATTTTAATGCTGGAGTAAATATTGCGCATGACTGAAAGCATAGCTGGCCTCTGGGATTTATTTCGTTCCGTGCAGAGCGACATTGCAATCAAGACTGCTTTTTATCACTAAAATTATTCTTTATTTGATCCGTACACAATGTTCGCTCGACATGATTTTACGAATGAATTTGTTGCTTTTTATTCTTCTCTACAACCATACCCGGGGCGTCAAACCACACACCGTATGGATGCTCAGAGCCTTTCGGCGGCAACACTTTAGGAGGACCGACGCTGTTAAGAATGTTGCGCATAATATCGACCTTTAATCCGTACTTGTCCGCTAGCGCCTCGTGTGTCCAGCTCTCGGGCTTTTCATAGTGTAATCGTAACAACGTTCGCAAATCACTTGACGTCAGTCGACCGCGCACTTTTTCCTCATCGACGCCTCCGATGCCCGTAGAAGACGCAGCGATCGTTTTATCGATCGGAAGTCGCACGGGCTGCAACGACCGCGGCCGATGGCTACTGGCGGTAGCCTCGAAAGCGCGTGTACTCTCTTCGAGAAATTGAACGCGTTCGTATTCCTCCCCCTTCTGAACATCGTGCAGTAGCTGCGTCTGCATCTCCAAGAGCTCACCGTAAGAGCCATGGGATTTTGTAGGTGTCGACGACACTTCGACGGAAGGAACCTGAGTATTTGCATGGAGACTGGTGGCACTCCCACGTGACAGAGCGATCAGACGCTCTAGTGACACGTTGATGCGGATCGCGCGGGTGCGCGGAGCCGCCGGCAACGTTTTACTCGTGGTGGTGCCCATCGAAAACTCGTACTTAAGTAATACACGTTTTTTTCTCTCATTTCTCGGGTTTATGTATCTGGGTAACATGCCTCCTAATTGAGAAATTAATACGGCTTGTATCTGCTAAATCCTGTCCTAGCATTCTTTGCATAGTGATGCGCCTGCCTACATCAGATTCCATGCTTTCCTTCCAGCGATGTCCTTGATACCAATTGATGTAGTAGAGCGATACGTCAATCCGCTTCGAATCTCCAGATGATTGTCACGTGTAGATTAAACAAGAAAGAACTCGTACCGTGGTCGTTATCGGAACTATGTCGCTCCGTGCAGCTTAATCTTCATCACATCATTTTGCCTTCGGTGATCGTTTACGAAAATCGGCATTTGACAATCGGAGTCTGTGTCACCAAAGCACGTTTTATGGGTTCGGCGTGTGGTGCTCTTGATGCTGAGTGCTAATCGAAGCAGTTCCAAAACCTGGCGGAGGACGCGTGGGCATCCGTGGAGGCGACGGATCTTGCGTCTCGATTTGGGTCAACGGCGCCGGAGTGCCCAAAAAAGCGCTTAAGCTCGACGCTTTTTGCTGGTAAAGCGCTGACTCGCGTTCGACAGCTGCTAGGTCAGCCATGGGAGCAAAAAATCGATCTTTGTCGCTGCTTGAGTAAAGACACTTTGCTCCATTAACATCTCCAAAGGTGCTTAAAGGCATTGAGAAATTTTTGTTCTGTCCACTGCTGTCGCCAAATGACATGCTTAATTCTTGGCCGAAAAACGAATTCCCCAACATACCAGTGTTGCCTCCACTCTCTCCCCAACCTAAATGCTGGCTGGAAATAGAACCTCCACCATTAAAGCCAGAATAGCTCAGGGATGCACCGAACAAAGAATTCCCCGCACCAAATGCACGCTTTTGGTCAAACATGGCATTGCCTTGGCTTTTTGCTGGTGATACTGGACTTGACGCTCGAACGCTAAATGCACCACCACCAGAAAACGTCTCCAAAGGAGACACATTACTCGTGAACCCTCCATATTGCTTAGCATATTGGTTTTCCGACACTTCTTTTTGAATTGGAGATGGCTGATATACAATCACTTCATCCTCAAAATCGTCATCGTCATCCAAGCCGGTCCCTGCACGAGAGTCGTTACCGAAAACGTCCACTGATTGTTGTTGCTGCTTAGTATTCTCGGCCGACAAAAACCCGAGATTCAGCGGAGCGAACACCTCTGGTATATTGTGCTGCGTATTCGCTTTGCCAACAACTGGCGAAGTCGTAAAGTGCCCTGACGCATCGCAAAAGAGAAGTGGGTTTCCTTCGTAGCCATCACACAAATAACGTGCAAAGCGATACAATTTCCACGCACGAATTTGTGCAGCCTCCAAATCCGGCAAGGGTGTCGACAGTGACGCACCATTTACTCCAGTAGTAGAGGCAGTCTGTAACGCCCAGTCGTCCTGCCACGTAGCCTTCGTCCCCTTTTGCTCAAGAGGCGCAAAACCTCGCAATTCTATACTTTCTTTCAGTAAATCCTGGCGGGCTCCGATCCCATCACCACTATGTGCACCAGCTCCAAGAATTAAGGGCGCGAAAAGCTCACGGGTTCGAGCATGGTTGACAAGTTTCGCAAGCGTGTCGAAAAATTCTAACGCAAATTGGTCTGCACTCGTTCCTTGCTCGCTAGTAGCCACATCACTAAAAAGTTTCTTCTGTCGATGCACCAAAAGTTGCTCTAAAAGCTCCAGCATATCCGGATGCAATTCCAAATAGTCACAAAAGACACCCACGGGGCCTGCGAGTCGAAACATTGAAACTGCTGAGTCCTGCACGGTTTTTTCATTCAACTTCATGTCCAAACTATCCACGAAAAATTTCAACACACTGGTAACCAGGCGAATCGAAAGACAAAGTGCATCTTCAACCGGAGAAGCTTGCGAGCGTGACTCCGATGCTCGAATGATACAAAATATGTTCGTCACAAACAGTTTCAGCAACAACGCATCACCCATGATTCCTGTTTGTAGCAGCGTCCGTATGTCCTTCAAAAGGAGAGCCTCCATATCTCGTGGGTACATTAACGCGCCTTCGTGACTGCGCTTCTCTGTCGAAGCTGATGATGCATCATGTGGTGACGATTGCGCAAACAAAATCCCGTGCATCCGCGTCAGACGATGTAAAAAGCTTTTTAAAAAGGCTGACTTTTCCTTCGACGAAGGTGATGATGATGTCAGCACAATCGGAGCGGCCAAAGGGCGTTGACGACTTCGCTCAAACAGTAGTGCCAGATTTTCTCCAGCCGTCGAAAATGGCTGTGAGGTCAGTAAACTGCGACAGTACCGGTATACTGCCACTGTCTCTGCCTCGACGTACGTAGCCAACACTGCCAACTGATTATGCGGATTCCCATTCTCTGGTAACACTGCCAAAGCGCGATAGTACAGTGCTTCGGCCGGTGCAAAGTTCTTTTTAGCCTTTTGACTGTGCAATTCGCGATAACGCGCCAAATCGCCTAGAAACACATAGCAGCGGTGCAAACTTTGACGACAGCAAGTAATGGCGTCGCTGTCACCCTGACCCTGATTGCAATGCAGCCACGAGGCAAAGACATCTCGCAAGCGCGCATAGAAGGCTGCGGATTCAGTCAGAAACTGCTGAAATTCGCTAGACACGCGTGCAAAATGTTCGCGGACGTTGTGGTCTGCCTGAGCTGCCGCATACTTACGGATGCGCTGGCGAAAGTCCTCGATGCGACGGTAAAAACAAGGTTTCCACAATGCTTGCTCTACTTCTTTGCTGGCTGCGAAGGTTGGATGCGCATCTGCCAAACGCGCAGCAGCATCCATTAGTCGGCGCCGCAGTGCATTGGCATCCTGGGTGTTAGATGGGTTGGCGCGTAGTAGATCCCGTAGCTGCTTGTCCAGTGCCACCAGCTCCCTACAGACATAAAAAGACCGTTGATTACATCAGAAGAGGGTAGAATAGCGAGGATTAGGCATTTACATGTAGATGCGGCGTGGGTCCATGGTAGCTCGGTGGCCAAAGCGGTGGTGCTCGGCTGTGAGGGCGTCAACAGTTTCGGGTCTGCACCACTGACTTTTAACTTAATTACTAATTCTATAATTTTGGTGTGCAAAATAGGAGATAAAATATAGACCTTTTACACTACGATAACGATGTGTTGCGCCGTTTAAACCTGTCGCTAATGTTTAGCCAAAACGGAAAGAGATTTCCATTTATTCTACTGTTTAACGAGCGGACAACCGGTGCTGCCGCTGTATTTAGGAGAACGCTGCGGCAAATCCAGCGCTCACCAGCTAAGTATTTCTTGATTAAAAAGCTAGTTTTTCCTTTAAAAGTAACGAATACAGGACTCTGCTTCAGTACAAGCTCGGCGCTGGCGCTCATACTTTCATCTGGCTTGCCTCATTATGTGCCTTTGGTGCGCTCACATAGGAAATTTAAGGGTTTTGCACACTTCTAAAATTGTCAAGCGCATACGCACAGCCTCTTGGGTAAACGGTTGATGAAGCGCAGATGCAGAGTTAGGATAGCAGTAACCAATATTTTATTGATCCCTCTTCACGGAATTGACTTTGGATTGTATCTGAGATTGTAAAACAAAAGTGCAAAATTTGAAGCGCCTTCCGTTCATTCGCAGAACAAATACAACATCACAATATACGCTGTGTTGCTAGCAAATTTATCAATAGACTACGGCGTTATGTAGATATTTTTTCGCATGTAATGGCATCTTGACGTCACAGAAATCACACAAAGGAAAGGATTCTTTCATCTTAGCGAGCGAGTCGTTGAAGTATGCGTTCACAGTATCGAGTGGCATCAGTGAATTAACAACAGGTGGTTGTCGTACCCTCGCGCTAAATCTGCTCACGTCAGCAGCACCAACCCATTTGTCTTTGATTTTGATCGACGCAGGTCCTTGACTACGTCCAAAAATGCCATACTCCTGCGTCACTGTGCCTTGCAACATTAGAGTCGATGAATGCTCACCCGCCGATCCCGGCTGCCCATTTTCTCCAGATGGGCCTTGAATTGCGTGTCCAGCTTCAACGACATAGAATCGGCCGCCACACCCGCCATTACCGCCTCGTCCCGGAAGACTATTTCCCTCACTTCGCACAATCAAGCGCTCAAGCTCAAGCGTTGCCTGTGTGTTCCTTTGCAAGCCCTTTCCAATCATTCCAGTCCCGGCAGGTATCATGGTGGGGGCAACAATCGGTGCTAATAGTGGGAGACAGCCACTGACTGCGATACCAGTCGCTGCTATTGCTGAGCCAGTCGCTGTTAGTAGTAAATGACCAGCGTCCGGCGGCAATTGGCTCTTTGACTGCTTTATAAGCTCTAAGTCAAGTGGGAGTTTGCTGGAAGCTGATTCCCAATCACTAAGTGACTGAAGAGGTTTCATGAACGATTCCACATCCGATTTGAATCGAAGTATTTGATAATTGATTTCAGTTGTGGTAATGGCATCACCCCCATTCTGACCATTTCCCCCTCGTTGGCCATTCGAGCGTTTAGCAAATCGTCCACCAATAATTTTATCACAGATTACAATTAAGTTCCCCCCTGGTAGACCAGGTGTGCCATGCACACCGTCTTGACCAGGTGCAGCGCGTAATGGTACATGAGGGGGCACTGGATCTTCTGCTGATAAATCTACGTGCTTTGCGCCAATTTGCGGAGTCACAACCACAAGATTAGCCCATGCCCGAATATGCACATTGATCGTGACACTTTTGAATCCTATCAAGATAACTGTCGGAATGTCGTCGGCCAGAGCTGTAGCGTGACTTGCCTTCACAAAATCCTCAATGCTTGAAAGAATCTGAGAGCCCTTTTCTAGCTGCAAATTCCACCCGCTTAATACAATCGTTCTTTTATCCCTTATTCTTTGGAAATCGTAATATCGGTGCACACTTGACTTCAAGCCAATGAGCTCGCGCTTGATACACTCTAGCTTACTGCGACACCTGGTTGAAAGCCACTCGTCTCTGCTCCGAACAATTTCACCATCAGACCACGTTGCTATAAGCTTCAGCCGTTCTACAGCTCGTTGAACAGCAGAATATTTATCCGTGGAACCAACCCAAGCTGATCCTAGTAGCAGCTTTATCTGCTCAACGAAAGCTTCAAAAGTAAGAAAATCTGCATTTTCAAATATGTCAAGCAGCTTTGAAGCGGTAGAAATGGAGTATTGAGCCTTCTTTTGCTTATCGCACGCGATGAGAAATACTTCTGAGAGCGCATTCCGAGCAATCGCGATACTTCTGTTGCAAAAATTTCGTAGTAAAATCTGGGATGACTCTGGAAGAATTTCAGCAAGTGCATTTGTCTCAACTGTCGATAGTGAAGAAGAGATCTCGCGTAGCAAACACGACTTCATTTCTGCATGAAGCATTGATAAATTAAATCCTTCGGCGTCCGACTTCATTGGCTTGGGCAAAACAAAAACTGGTATATTGCGATACTCAGGAAAAATCGCCTTCTTATTTGCAATACTTTTTGGATTGAAGTCAGGGTCACATTTCGTTATCACGAGCACAGCCTTTGATCCACTGGCACAAACCCTGTTAATTGTGTTTGCTAGTAAAATTTCTTGCGCACGTTCTTGTGGAGGTGTTGCAACCAGAAGAAACTGCAAGTTTTTAAATTTTGCGAACAGCCATTGCTTAATAAAGTGCACCACAAGTTCAGCAAATGGACCTCGAGTATCATGTGTTCCGGGCATGTCAACTACCATCATCGACTTACCATCGTGAATTTTTTGCGACACTCCAGGCAGAAGCGTCTTTGATAACGATCCATATTGAATAGTTGCTTCAGGTAATGGCTCTGCAGCAACTAGTACACGTGTGTAATCATCCTCGTGGTGCACAAGTAAATCTCCAAACAAAAGTGAAACAATGGTGCTTTTTCCGACCCCACTGGATCCAATCACAGCAACACAACTACTACATTTGTAATTGTATTTGTCGTTGAGGTACGCATGGACTTCTCCTATCAGCGTCAAGCCTTGATCTATTTCTGCGTCCGATGCAGTAGCTGAATCGAGTTTGCATGACAATTTGACTATTTCAGCTTCTAGCTGCTCTGCACAAATCAGCTTCATTGTGCCTCGCGTTGGCTCTCGTTAAATTGGACAATAAACTAGATCTTATACACTTTCGTTTGATACATTGCGACTAGATATACAAGTATTTATAAGAAAAGTCTATTCTTCCATGTCGATTCATTTCCAATCCGTCACGTCCCATATACACGAGTTGTTCTACTTGAGAGATTGTATAGCATTTTGCATTCACAAATGACGGCGATATAGTGCCGAATAGGACGTTAAATTTTAAGTTTAAAAAGTATGCAGCAAGTCCTTTGCCATCGCAATTAAAATTCCAGACAAATGATTTTGCGACGAAACGATGTAATGTTATGTAATGTATTACGTTATCGCGTTGCCAAGTTATGCACGTGCTAGGCTCAGTCTGGCTAGTCCACGACATAGAGTGGTCTCCGCATACGTCGGGTCTCGTTCGGCGGGTAGTGCATCCAGCACCGAGGTCGTGAGGGTCTTACATTTCTTTTTAGCTCTGACTTGGTAAGAGCCCAGGTGGCCTGGTGCTGGAGACCGTCGCGTCGAGGGTGAGCCTCGTTAGGGACCTGCAGATGCCCAAGAGCACCTGCCCGAAGCGCGCGAGCATTTAGCCCCCACGCTTGGAAGGAGGGCGTCACCCCAACCTTTTCCGAGAACGAAACGATGCTTCTGCATAAAATCACCAAACCCGTACCTTAATGGGTCTATGATGCTTCAATCTGAACATGGAGGCTCCATTTTAGGCCACACCACACCTGACAAGTTGTCCTGCTAGTGTCTTTGAGATGACCATTGCGCTCGTTAGCTTTTTACCGTCTCCAACTTTTGCATACATCTTCTCAAGATACACTAAATTTCAAAGGTCTGGTTTTGAGGTCACAATGGCGACGTCCATCCATTCGAGACGATGAGAAAGTTTGTATCCAGCTACCAATCATGTGCCGCATATCCACAACAGAGAAAAGCTAAGTTTCTACGATGTGAGAAGCTACTTGTATGTCACTTGCGGACCGATTTACTGCTTGTGAATGAAGCTGAGACTCCATTTGAAGGTAGCATGAAAATGTACGCGCAGCCGGCAAGATGACTGCGCTCTATGGTACAGTATACTAGAAGCAGCAAATCAAACCCAAGTTGCATTCGGCATGCGAGCATATAGAGCTTGACAAAGCTAGTAGCACGCAGAGGCAAGTAGTGTATGTAGTGTGGTCATGATTCAATACTAAATGAATATCTATAGAAAAATGCAACTGAATACGCAAGTAGCTAGGCTTGTCGTACAGCACTTCATATTTAATCTCTGTGGGATTGCTCGATGATTGCATTATTTCAGCACTAGGATTGCAATATGATTACATTATTAAAGCACTAGCTCAAGGGGTTACATTCAAGTCGTAATATTTCGAACGCGTGGGTTCAAATCCCACAGCTGACAAGTTGTCCTGCTAGTGTCATTGAGACGACGATTGCGCTTGTTAGCTTTCTGCCGTCTCAAACTTTTGCATACATCCTCTCAAGCTGCAGTAAATTATAAAGGTCTGGTTTTGAGGTCACAATGGCGACGTCCATCAATTCGAGACGATGAGAAAGTTTGTATCCAGCTACCAATCATGTGCCGCATATCCACAACAGAGAAAAGCTAAGTTTCTACGATGTGAGAAGCTACTTGTATGTCACTTGCGGACCGATTTACTGCTTGTGAATGAAGCTGAGACTCCATTTGAAGGTAGCATGAAAATGTACGCGCAGCCGGCAAGATGACTGCGCTCTATGGTACAGTATACTAGAAGCAGCAAATCAAACCCAAGTTGCATTCGGCATGCGAGCATATAGAGCTTGACAAAGCTAGTAGCACGCAGAGGCAAGTAGTGTATGTAGTGTGGTCATGATTCAATACTCAATGAATATCTATAGAAAAATGCAACTGAATACGCAAGTAGCTAGGCTTGTCGTACAGCACTTCATATTTAATCTCTGTGGGATTGCTCGATGATTGCGTTATTTCAGCACTAGGATTGCAATATGGTTACATTATTAAAGCACTAGCTCAAGGGGTTACATTCAAGTCGTAATATTTCGAACACGTGGGTTCAAATCCCACAGCTGACAAGTTGTCCTGCTAGTGTCATTGAGACGACGATTGCGCTTGTTAGCTTTCTGCCGTCTCAAACTTTTGCAAACATCCTCTCAAGCTGCAGTTAATTTCAAAGGTCTTGTTTTGAGGTCACAATGGTGACGTCCATCAATTCGAGACGATGAGAAAGTTTGTATCCAGCTACCAATCATGTGCCGCATGTTTACAACCGAGAAAAGCTAAGTTTTACGATGTGAGTCAGTACTTGTAAGTCACTTGCGGACCAGGTCATATTGTGAATGAAGCTGAGACTCCATTTGAAGGTAGCATGAAAATGCACGCGCAGCCGGCAAGATGACTGCGCTCTGTGGTACAGTATACTAGAAGCAGCAAACCCAAGTTGCATTCAGCATGTGAGCATATAGAGCTTGACAAAGCCAGTAGCACGCAGAGGCAAGTAGTGTATGTAGTGTGGGCATGATTCAATAATCAATGAATGACTATAGAAAATGCAACTGAATACGTAAGTAGCAAGGCTTGTCGTACAACACTTCATGTATAATCTCTGTGGGATTGCTCGATAATTGCAATATTTGAGTTCTGATATTGCTATATGATTTTATTATTTCAGCACTAAAATTGCTATATGTTTACAATATTAAAGCCCTAAGTTTTGAATTTGTGAGCTGGTGAAATTGTAATGGGTCAGTTTGGCCGAGTGGTCTAAGGGGTTACGTTCAGGTCGTAATGTTTTCGAACGCGTGGGTTCAAATCCCACAGCTGACAAGTTGTCCTGCTAGTGTATTTGGGACGACGATTGCGCTGCCGTCTCAAACTTTTGCATTCATGTTCTCAAGATGCAGTAAAATTCAAAGGTCTGGTTTTGAGGTCACAATGGCGACGTCCATCAATTCGAGACGATGAGAAAGTTTGTATCCAGCTACCGACCATGTGCCGCATATTTACAATCGAGAAAAGCTAAGGTCAACGATGTGAGTCGCTACTTGTAAGTCACTTGCGGACCAGGTCACTGCTTGTGAATGAAACTGAGACTCCATTTGCAGGTAGCATGAAAATGTACGCGCAGCTGGCTAGATGACTGTGCTCTGTGGTACAGTATACTAGAAGCAGCAAACCCAAGTTGCATTCAGCATGTGAGCATATAGAGCTTGACAAAGCCAGTAGCACGCAGAGGCAAGTAGTGTATGTAGTGTGGGCATGATTCAATAATCAATGAATGACTATAGAAAATGCAACTGAATACGTAAGTAGCTAAGCTTGTCGTTCAATACTTCATGTATAATCTCTGTGGGATTGCTCGATGATTGCATTATTTGAGCACTGACATTGCTATGCGATTAGATTATTTCAGCACTAAGATTGCTATTTGATTACATTATTAAAGCACTAGTTTTTGTATTTTGTAGCCTGGTGATATTGTAATGCGTCAGTTTTCCCGAGTGGTCTAAGGGGTTACGTTCAGGTCGTAATGTTTTCGAACGCGTGGGTTCAAATCCCACAGCTGACAAGTTGTCCTGCTAGTGTATTTGAGACGACGATTGCGCTGCCGTCTCCAACTTTTGCATTCATGTTCTCAAGATGCAGTAAAATTCAAAGGTCTGATTTTGAGGTCACAATGGCGACGTCTATCAGTTCGAGACGATGAGAAAGTTTGTATCCAGCTACCAATCATGTGCCGCATATTTACAACCGAGAAAAGCTAAGGTCAACGATGTGAGTCGCTACGTGTAAGTCACTTGCGGACCAGGTCACTGCTTGTGAATGAAACTGAGACTCCATTTGCAAGTAGCATGAAAATGTACGCGCAGCTGGCTAGATGACTGTGCTCTGTGGTACAGTATACTATATAGAGCTTGACAAAGCCAGTAGCACGCAGAGGCAAGTAGTGTATGTAGTGTGGGCATGATTCAATAATCAATAAATGACTATAGAAAAATGCAACTGAATACGTAAGTAGCTAGGCTTGTCGTACAACACTTCATGTATAATCTCTGTGGGGATTCTCGATGATTGCATTATTTGAGCACTGATATTGCTAAATGATTACAATATTTCAGCACTAAGATTGCTATATGATTACATTATTAAAGCACTAGTTTTTGTATTTTATAGCTTGGTGAAATTGTAATGGGTCAGTTTGCCCGAGTTCAAGTAGTCTGTATTACTTAATACGACTTACACTTCTCTATGCCTACGTCGAATAATAATATACAATCTACTACCTGTCTACAGATTAACTTGAGGTGGTCTTCTTATCGTTTGGTGTGACAAGCACTTTGTTTGGCCGGATAGAACTGATTTATTTAAATTCACAAGCTCTCGCCGGAACTAGTAATTCTGCTGGTTTCGCGGATATCCACTTGGACGTAATTGTTGACCTTCCCAGCAAAGTATTGGCCTCCCATGTACAGTTTAAAGCCTTGTCCGTCGTTGCGGGAGGCGAAGCCGGTGTTCCAGCTCTCGGACAAATGCAGACACGCCGGCTTAGAGCGGTCAACCGCTATCTCCACAACAGAATTCGGGCTCGAGCCGCCCGTCGCCCTTTATGGCCCTGGCGACGACCCTCTAGTCTCCGAAACCGAAGCGGAGAAGCGAAGGCTCACTCCTCGGACGCGCAGCCCTTATGCAGCGCCTCGACCACAGGGTCCTCTACCGCAGCAACTGGATCGAGAGTCAGGCTCAGGCCGCCCGTCACCCTTTCGGGCCCTGGCGACGACCGTCTAGTCTCCGACCTCGGTCCAGTCGTATTGGTTGGGGAGCTCCTGGGGAGACGCTGGTTTTAGTTCTGGTTCTGGTTTTGGTTCTGGTTTTGGTTCTAGTTCTGGTTCTGGTTCTGGTTCTGGTTCTGGTTCTGGTTCTGATTCTGGTTCTGATTCTGGTTGGGGCTACCCTGAATTGGTTGGCTTGACTTGGGCACTTGGAGGAAAATTGGAAAATGAGGACGTGTAGTCTGAAACGCAAAATCGCCTCTCATACCTTTTTTCCTCCGAAAATCGATCACTTTGAAATTGATAGTCTGAACCGTCAGACTTTATCCACGTCCAATTCGATCACTTCAGGACATGATTTTTTGTGAGAAGTCATATAAAGTATCACGAATAAACCGCGATTTTGGCACGCCGGGAATACTTTTGAAGCCGAACCGAGTCCGCCGGAGGAAACAACGGTTGGAAGTGGAGTGGTGGCTTCTTGGGAGGTTGCGTCTCGCTTGTTATGGTACCGCATTGCTGCTTGGTCTAGCGTGATTTGTGCGGCTGTAATGGCGACGTCGTTTTGGCTGCGTAGCTTACGTTGGAGGGCCTGTAGCTGGCGCCGCATAAATTTCTTCCACTGCTCCCAGACTTTGCCTGGGTTCGATGCAGCCTGGAGATTCTCGAGCACCTGTCGGGCTTCACCACAGATGGCATCGACAACATCGGAGTACTCAAGAAGATACTCCGGAAAGCGCCAGTAGCCATATCCGTGGAGTTATGACACCGAGCGCAAGGTTACTGTGTGCGCCAGGTGGTCACCAGCACCTTTGGGCTCAAAGTACTTAGAGTCGCCGTACAACGCGTTGCAGAAGTCTTCCGACAACATAGCATAGTCAAGTCGGTTCTGCCTCGGCTGGGGGCCAGTGTATATGCGCTCGTCTTGGTGGTGGATCCGCCAGGCATCTACGACACCTAGCTGGCTCAGCCAGTTCATACAAGCGCTGCGGCCCGGGCGAGCAAGCAAGCGTGGCTGGGATGAGTCGAGGCTGGGGTTCAGCGGCGAGTTTAAATCGCCGAGGACTATGTGCGTTGCATTGTCCTCAAAGCGGTTCACTGGAAGATGGTTGAAGAACACAGCTTTTTCGTGGTCGTCCACCGGCGAGTACACATTGTGGATGTACAAAGGTGCACTGACGACCACCAATCGAACAACTAGATAGCGTCCCGGGACAGTCAGCTCGCGAAGCTCTTCGGCCGCATCGAAGCCTGGAAAGTCGTAGCGAAGCACAGTGAGCACTCCGCCAGATCGGTGTGTTGTCTGTGTAGCACTAACTGCACCAGGGTCGCTGACGAATAGCTTGTGCTTGAAACGGGCCTGAAGGTTAAATTTGAAGGTGTCAAGATGGTGGCAATCGCGTAATTTGGTCTCCTGGATGCAAGAGAGGCTGTGCTTCTCGAGCAAGTTCTCGATTAGTAGGTGTCCGTTTTTCTTGATCCCGTTGGTATTAACGGTCAGCAAGCTGACTTCTTGCCACGAGACCTCGGGTGCGTCCACGCGTGGGACCACCTTAGCACCTTAAGGCGAGCGGTCCAGTCACAAGCACAGACTGACCGTCGACTTGCTGGAGCTGGAGCACATCCGCGTTCTCTGGGAAGTAATGGCCGCAGTCACGAAGGTACTCGAGGTCTTCGAGTATATCCCCTTGGCACTGGACTGCTTCCCAAATCTTGAAGCAGTGCGTGCCGATCTCGGAGCGAAGCAGGACCAACAACATATTGGGGTGAAGAAGACGTCGGTTGTGCGCTGGTATCCAAGGCACCGACCACCCGGTCAGACGCTGGAGCCAGTAGTCCATTTCAAATATCTGGGGCGCTGTGCACATCAACATCAACTCAAAGAGGGACAGCGCCCTTGTCGCACGCACAATAGTTGGTGTGTCCGGGTTGTTCCACCACTGAGCAACGCATCGGAATACACCGTCACGCGTCTTAGGCACCTTGGTGCCGAGATACTTGGCCCACTTGCGAGCGAACGTGTTCGTTTCGGTGTTGTCGGTCGCGCCTAAGATGCGATTGATCATGTGAAGCTGGGCCAGCTCGGTGACGC
Source organism: Plasmopara viticola (assembly GCA_001695595.3). Lineage (NCBI taxonomy): Eukaryota > Oomycota > Peronosporomycetes > Peronosporales > Peronosporaceae > Plasmopara > Plasmopara viticola. Next base: position 258,230 of record MBPM02000092.1, read on the forward strand.
TGGGGCTCAGCTCACGCATCTCACGCAAGAGCGCGGTGTTAAACGCCATTGGAGCATTAACGGACCCCATAAACGTCAGCGTGTCGGGGTTGTTCGTCGTGCGAAGCGACTTGCGAAGGCCACTCACCATGGTGTCGGCGGCGGCCAAGCGATCCGGAAGCAGCTGGAGATCGGCTGTCTGTTCAGTAGCCTCCATCTCGCTGACAATCTCTTGGATTGGAGTAGGCTCTTTGGTTTTCACCACTCTGGTGTGGTGTTTGGTCAGAAAGTGACTGGCTGCTTTGCTGTCAGTCAGATTGCGCGGCGCCTGCACCTTGCGTGGCACAATTTGAAACCGTGGGATCTCGACCTCATCAAGCGTCGCTGGGCAGCAGTCAAACTCGACCTCGCCATTGCTGAGCACGTCGAAATAGTTGCTTGTCGTGACGCCGGTGAGAGGTTTCGGACGAGATTTCATCAGCATATTGGCAAAGTCTCCATCAGCACGAGAACGTTTGCCTTTGCGTTTGCCACCGACCCTGGGCACCAACTCAGATTGGGCAGTCGGTGGTGGTGGGAGCAAGAGCAACGGAGACGATGTCGGGCTGCTTGGTGGCGACACGACTTGGGAGCCTGCAGTGCTTAGGGACAGCTCACTAGGCTCTAAGGTATCAGTCGGAGCTGCAACGATAGCAGTGATCGTGGCAGAGTCTTCACGGATCGATCGTTGAAGCGACGTTTCCTGCACGCCACGACGTACCACGGCAGCATAAGATGGCTGCGACGGGCATTTATCTGGCCTGCTTTGGCTAGTGTTGGAGGATGGACCACCGTCTCTAGCTAAGTCGAGCGCGTGGATCGAGCGTTGACCGAACGACATGCGTTGGGTTGGAAACGGAGCGTTTTTCGTGTGTACTGGGTAAATGCGTCCAGCAAAAACGAGCTGGTCGCACACAGTACCACTTATCACGAGCTCCGGAGGGCAATGGCTAGAGCGGAAGTACACACGCCAAGTGGCGGTGGTGATTACCGCGTCCAGATTACATCACGGAACGTGCCGTAGATCGGCTGCGTACCGAGCTCGAAGAAGCGTTTCAACATGAGATCAGCATCGAAGTCACTGTCGACACTTGACACATCAATAAAGAAGCGGTCAGCAAGGATGTCAAACCCGCCGAATCGGTACCTGCCTCCGAGGATCTTGACTTCCTGGCCAGCAAGACTCTGGCAGGCTTCTTTCGTCTTCACCTTGACGCGGATGTTGCCGCCGGGAGCTTTGGTCAGCTGACCTAGTTGCTGCTGGTCGATTTGCTGTTGTACGACAGGGTTGCCCTGGTCCTTGAGCAACGACGCGAGGATTTTGCTTGGTGCAGTGCGCTGGAAGGCGTGTCCAGTCTCGATGACCATTACATAGCGTGCACGAGGCAGCGCGTATGGACGAGCTCGGTCAATCGAGGCGGCGAGTTGGCTCCAATCGCCTCCGGCTTCATAAAGAGCATCAATGGTTTCGATGTCCATCGCCTTGGGGCGGGGCATCTCGACACGCGGCGGGGCGGGTGCCTCAACGTTGTCGCGGCGGATCTCCGTAGAACGTTGAAGCAGGGCACGAAGCGTTGGCATGCGCGTTGGTGCGCTCGCAGTCGAACGCGTGCGAGTTGCTGCCGTTTGCGGGAGAGCACTGGCGTTAGTTGGTGGCGTATATTGGCGTGTGTCGCTGTTGGGCTGCACATCTTCCACAAAATCCTGCGAAGCAGGTGGCTTGTGCGCAGGCGTGACCCGCAGCTGCACGATCATGCCATCACTTGTTTCGTGCGAGGCTTGCGACACAGAACCAGCGTTACTACCCTGGTTCGTGCATAAACACGAAGCTTCGATGGAACCGTGAATCCCACCGGCATCTGGGTTGTTGGGTACGGACCCAGCTGAACTGTCGCTTGGTAGGGTTGCGGAACCTTCTATAGGCGATGGGTCGTGGGTACGTGCGGGGGAGGATGGGCGTAGAATCAGCTCACCCATCTCACAATCAGCTTGCGCTGACTCTAAGAAAGGGCAACTGGCTTCGGTGTCCATTGGTGGAAAGGCTTGCTTGGGTGCTTGAAAAACTGGATACTTCGAAACTTGACTTGGTCGACTTGAGCACGACGAGGCAAATTGAGAAGTGGTCAGTTTGCCCGAGTGGTCTAAGGGGTTACGTTCAGGTCGTAATGTTTTCGAACGCGTGGGTTCAAATCCCACAGCTGACAAGTTGTCCTGCTAGTGTCTTTGAGACGACGATTGCGCTGCCGTCTCCAACTTTTGCATACATCTTCTTAAGCTGCAGTAAATTTCAAAGGTCTGGTTTTGAGGTCACAATGGCGACGTCCATCAATTCGAGACGATGAGAAAGTTTGTATCCAGCTACCAATCATGTGCCGCATATTTACAACCGAGAAAAGCTAAGTTTTACGATGTGAGTCAGTACTTGTAAGTCACTTGCGGACCAGGTCACTGCTTGCGAATGAAGCTGAGACTCCATTTGCAGGTAGCATGAAAATGTACGCGCAGCTGATATGATGACTGTGCTCTATGGTACAGTATACTAAAGGCAGCAAACCCAAGTTGCATTCAGCATGTGAGCATATAGAGCTTGACAAAGCCAGTAGCACGCAGAGGCAAGTAGTCTATGTAGTGTGGGCATGATTCAATAATCAATGAATGACTTAGAAAAATGCAACTGAATACGTAAGTAGCTAGGCTTGTCGTACAACACTTCATGTATAATCTCTGTGGGATTGGTCGATGGTTGCATATTTGAGCACTGATATTGCTATGCGATTAGATTATTTCAGCACTAAGATTGCTATTTGATTACATTATTAAAGCACGAGTTTTTGTATTTTGTAGCCTGGTGATATTGTAATGGGTCAGTTTGCCCGAGTGGTCTAAGGGGTTACGTTCAGGTCGTAATGTTTTCGAACGCGTGGGTTCAAATCCCACAGCTGACAAGTTGTCCTGCTAGTGTCTTTGAGACGACGATTGCGCTGCCGTCTCCAACTTTTGCATACATCTTCTTAAGCTGCAGTAAATTTCAAAGGTCTGGTTTTGAGGTCACAATGGCGACGTCCATCAATTCGAGACGATGAGAAAGTTTGTATCCAGCTACCAATCATGTGCCGCATATTTACAACCGAGAAAAGCTAAGTTTTACGATGTGAGTCAGTACTTGTAAGTCACTTGCGGACCAGGTCACTGCTTGCGAATGAAGCTGAGACTCCATTTGCAGGTAGCATGAAAATGTACGCGCAGCTGATATGATGACTGTGCTCTATGGTACAGTATACTAAAGGCAGCAAACCCAAGTTGCATTCAGCATGTGAGCATATAGAGCTTGACAAAGCCAGTAGCACGCAGAGGCAAGTAGTCTATGTAGTGTGGGCATGATTCAATAATCAATGAATGACTATAGAAAAATGCAACTGAATACGTAAGTAGCTAGGCTTGTCGTACAACACTTCATGTATAATCTCTGTGGGATTGGTCGATGGTTGCATATTTGAGCACTGATATTGCTATGCGATTAGATTATTTCAGCACTAAGATTGCTATTTGATTACATTATTAAAGCACGAGTTTTTGTATTTTGTAGCCTGGTGATATTGTAATGGGTCAGTTTGCCCGAGTGGTCTAAGGGGTTACGTTCAGGTCGTAATGTTTTCGAACGCGTGGGTTCAAATCCCACAGCTGACAAGTTGTCCTGCTAGTGTCTTTGAGACGACGATTGCGCTGCCGTCTCCAACTTTTGCATACATCTTCTTAAGCTGCAGTAAATTTCAAAGGTCTGGTTTTGAGGTCACAATGGCGACGTCCATCAATTCGAGACGATGAGAAAGTTTGTATCCAGCTACCAATCATGTGCCGCATATTTACAACCGAGAAAAGCTAAGTTTTACGATGTGAGTCAGTACTTGTAAGTCACTTGCGGACCAGGTCACTGCTTGCGAATGAAGCTGAGACTCCATTTGCAGGTAGCATGAAAATGTACGCGCAGCTGATATGATGACTGTGCTCTATGGTACAGTATACTAAAGGCAGCAAACCCAAGTTGCATTCAGCATGTGAGCATATAGAGCTTGACAAAGCCAGTAGCACGCAGAGGCAAGTAGTCTATGTAGTGTGGGCATGATTCAATAATCAATGAATGACTATAGAAAAATGCAACTGAATACGTAAGTAGCTAGGCTTGTCGTACAACACTTCATGTATAATCTCTGTGGGATTGGTCGATGGTTGCATATTTGAGCACTGATATTGCTATGCGATTAGATTATTTCAGCACTAAGATTGCTATTTGATTACATTATTAAAGCACGAGTTTTTGTATTTTGTAGCCTGGTGATATTGTAATGGGTCAGTTTGCCCGAGTGGTCTAAGGGGTTACGTTCAGGTCGTAATGTTTTCGAACGCGTGGGTTCAAATCCCACAGCTGACAAGTTGTCCTGCTAGTGTCTTTGAGACGACGATTGCGCTGCCGTCTCCAACTTTTGCATACATCTTCTTAAGCTGCAGTAAATTTCAAAGGTCTGGTTTTGAGGTCACAATGGCGACGTCCATCAATTCGAGACGATGAGAAAGTTTGTATCCAGCTACCAATCATGTGCCGCATATTTACAACCGAGAAAAGCTAAGTTTTACGATGTGAGTCAGTACTTGTAAGTCACTTGCGGACCAGGTCACTGCTTGCGAATGAAGCTGAGACTCCATTTGCAGGTAGCATGAAAATGTACGCGCAGCTGATATGATGACTGTGCTCTATGGTACAGTATACTAAAGGCAGCAAACCCAAGTTGCATTCAGCATGTGAGCATATAGAGCTTGACAAAGCCAGTAGCACGCAGAGGCAAGTAGTCTATGTAGTGTGGGCATGATTCAATAATCAATGAATGACTATAGAAAAATGCAACTGAATACGTAAGTAGCTAGGCTTGTCGTACAACACTTCATGTATAATCTCTGTGGGATTGGTCGATGGTTGCATATTTGAGCACTGATATTGCTATGCGATTAGATTATTTCAGCACTAAGATTGCTATTTGATTACATTATTAAAGCACGAGTTTTTGTATTTTGTAGCCTGGTGATATTGTAATGGGTCAGTTTGCCCGAGTGGTCTAAGGGGTTACGTTCAGGTCGTAATGTTTTCGAACGCGTGGGTTCAAATCCCACAGCTGACAAGTTGTCCTGCTAGTGTCTTTGAGACGACGATTGCGCTGCCGTCTCCAACTTTTGCATACATCTTCTTAAGCTGCAGTAAATTTCAAAGGTCTGGTTTTGAGGTCACAATGGCGACGTCCATCAATTCGAGACGATGAGAAAGTTTGTATCCAGCTACCAATCATGTGCCGCATATTTACAACCGAGAAAAGCTAAGTTTTACGATGTGAGTCAGTACTTGTAAGTCACTTGCGGACCAGGTCACTGCTTGCGAATGAAGCTGAGACTCCATTTGCAGGTAGCATGAAAATGTACGCGCAGCTGATATGATGACTGTGCTCTATGGTACAGTATACTAAAGGCAGCAAACCCAAGTTGCATTCAGCATGTGAGCATATAGAGCTTGACAAAGCCAGTAGCACGCAGAGGCAAGTAGTCTATGTAGTGTGGGCATGATTCAATAATCAATGAATGACTATAGAAAAATGCAACTGAATACGTAAGTAGCTAGGCTTGTCGTACAACACTTCATGTATAATCTCTGTGGGATTGGTCGATGGTTGCATATTTGAGCACTGATATTGCTATGCGATTAGATTATTTCAGCACTAAGATTGCTATTTGATTACATTATTAAAGCACGAGTTTTTGTATTTTGTAGCCTGGTGATATTGTAATGGGTCAGTTTGCCCGAGTGGTCTAAGGGGTTACGTTCAGGTCGTAATGTTTTCGAACGCGTGGGTTCAAATCCCACAGCTGACAAGTTGTCCTGCTAGTGTCTTTGAGACGACGATTGCGCTGCCGTCTCCAACTTTTGCATACATCTTCTTAAGCTGCAGTAAATTTCAAAGGTCTGGTTTTGAGGTCACAATGGCGACGTCCATCAATTCGAGACGATGAGAAAGTTTGTATCCAGCTACCAATCATGTGCCGCATATTTACAACCGAGAAAAGCTAAGTTTTACGATGTGAGTCAGTACTTGTAAGTCACTTGCGGACCAGGTCACTGCTTGCGAATGAAGCTGAGACTCCATTTGCAGGTAGCATGAAAATGTACGCGCAGCTGATATGATGACTGTGCTCTATGGTACAGTATACTAAAGGCAGCAAACCCAAGTTGCATTCAGCATGTGAGCATATAGAGCTTGACAAAGCCAGTAGCACGCAGAGGCAAGTAGTCTATGTAGTGTGGGCATGATTCAATAATCAATGAATGACTATAGAAAAATGCAACTGAATACGTAAGTAGCTAGGCTTGTCGTACAACACTTCATGTATAATCTCTGTGGGATTGGTCGATGGTTGCATATTTGAGCACTGATATTGCTATGCGATTAGATTATTTCAGCACTAAGATTGCTATTTGATTACATTATTAAAGCACGAGTTTTTGTATTTTGTAGCCTGGTGATATTGTAATGGGTCAGTTTGCCCGAGTGGTCTAAGGGGTTACGTTCAGGTCGTAATGTTTTCGAACGCGTGGGTTCAAATCCCACAGCTGACAAGTTGTCCTGCTAGTGTCTTTGAGACGACGATTGCGCTGCCGTCTCCAACTTTTGCATACATCTTCTTAAGCTGCAGTAAATTTCAAAGGTCTGGTTTTGAGGTCACAATGGCGACGTCCATCAATTCGAGACGATGAGAAAGTTTGTATCCAGCTACCAATCATGTGCCGCATATTTACAACCGAGAAAAGCTAAGTTTTACGATGTGAGTCAGTACTTGTAAGTCACTTGCGGACCAGGTCACTGCTTGCGAATGAAGCTGAGACTCCATTTGCAGGTAGCATGAAAATGTACGCGCAGCTGATATGATGACTGTGCTCTATGGTACAGTATACTAAAGGCAGCAAACCCAAGTTGCATTCAGCATGTGAGCATATAGAGCTTGACAAAGCCAGTAGCACGCAGAGGCAAGTAGTCTATGTAGTGTGGGCATGATTCAATAATCAATGAATGACTATAGAAAAATGCAACTGAATACGTAAGTAGCTAGGCTTGTCGTACAACACTTCATGTATAATCTCTGTGGGATTGGTCGATGGTTGCATATTTGAGCACTGATATTGCTATGCGATTAGATTATTTCAGCACTAAGATTGCTATTTGATTACATTATTAAAGCACGAGTTTTTGTATTTTGTAGCCTGGTGATATTGTAATGGGTCAGTTTGCCCGAGTGGTCTAAGGGGTTACGTTCAGGTCGTAATGTTTTCGAACGCGTGGGTTCAAATCCCACAGCTGACAAGTTGTCCTGCTAGTGTCTTTGAGACGACGATTGCGCTGCCGTCTCCAACTTTTGCATACATCTTCTTAAGCTGCAGTAAATTTCAAAGGTCTGGTTTTGAGGTCACAATGGCGACGTCCATCAATTCGAGACGATGAGAAAGTTTGTATCCAGCTACCAATCATGTGCCGCATATTTACAACCGAGAAAAGCTAAGTTTTACGATGTGAGTCAGTACTTGTAAGTCACTTGCGGACCAGGTCACTGCTTGCGAATGAAGCTGAGACTCCATTTGCAGGTAGCATGAAAATGTACGCGCAGCTGATATGATGACTGTGCTCTATGGTACAGTATACTAAAGGCAGCAAACCCAAGTTGCATTCAGCATGTGAGCATATAGAGCTTGACAAAGCCAGTAGCACGCAGAGGCAAGTAGTCTATGTAGTGTGGGCATGATTCAATAATCAATGAATGACTATAGAAAAATGCAACTGAATACGTAAGTAGCTAGGCTTGTCGTACAACACTTCATGTATAATCTCTGTGGGATTGGTCGATGGTTGCATATTTGAGCACTGATATTGCTATGCGATTAGATTATTTCAGCACTAAGATTGCTATTTGATTACATTATTAAAGCACGAGTTTTTGTATTTTGTAGCCTGGTGATATTGTAATGGGTCAGTTTGCCCGAGTGGTCTAAGGGGTTACGTTCAGGTCGTAATGTTTTCGAACGCGTGGGTTCAAATCCCACAGCTGACAAGTTGTCCTGCTAGTGTCTTTGAGACGACGATTGCGCTGCCGTCTCCAACTTTTGCATACATCTTCTTAAGCTGCAGTAAATTTCAAAGGTCTGGTTTTGAGGTCACAATGGCGACGTCCATCAATTCGAGACGATGAGAAAGTTTGTATCCAGCTACCAATCATGTGCCGCATATTTACAACCGAGAAAAGCTAAGTTTTACGATGTGAGTCAGTACTTGTAAGTCACTTGCGGACCAGGTCACTGCTTGCGAATGAAGCTGAGACTCCATTTGCAGGTAGCATGAAAATGTACGCGCAGCTGATATGATGACTGTGCTCTATGGTACAGTATACTAAAGGCAGCAAACCCAAGTTGCATTCAGCATGTGAGCATATAGAGCTTGACAAAGCCAGTAGCACGCAGAGGCAAGTAGTCTATGTAGTGTGGGCATGATTCAATAATCAATGAATGACTATAGAAAAATGCAACTGAATACGTAAGTAGCTAGGCTTGTCGTACAACACTTCATGTATAATCTCTGTGGGATTGGTCGATGGTTGCATATTTGAGCACTGATATTGCTATGCGATTAGATTATTTCAGCACTAAGATTGCTATTTGATTACATTATTAAAGCACGAGTTTTTGTATTTTGTAGCCTGGTGATATTGTAATGGGTCAGTTTGCCCGAGTGGTCTAAGGGGTTACGTTCAGGTCGTAATGTTTTCGAACGCGTGGGTTCAAATCCCACAGCTGACAAGTTGTCCTGCTAGTGTCTTTGAGACGACGATTGCGCTGCCGTCTCCAACTTTTGCATACATCTTCTTAAGCTGCAGTAAATTTCAAAGGTCTGGTTTTGAGGTCACAATGGCGACGTCCATCAATTCGAGACGATGAGAAAGTTTGTATCCAGCTACCAATCATGTGCCGCATATTTACAACCGAGAAAAGCTAAGTTTTACGATGTGAGTCAGTACTTGTAAGTCACTTGCGGACCAGGTCACTGCTTGCGAATGAAGCTGAGACTCCATTTGCAGGTAGCATGAAAATGTACGCGCAGCTGATATGATGACTGTGCTCTATGGTACAGTATACTAAAGGCAGCAAACCCAAGTTGCATTCAGCATGTGAGCATATAGAGCTTGACAAAGCCAGTAGCACGCAGAGGCAAGTAGTCTATGTAGTGTGGGCATGATTCAATAATCAATGAATGACTATAGAAAAATGCAACTGAATACGTAAGTAGCTAGGCTTGTCGTACAACACTTCATGTATAATCTCTGTGGGATTGGTCGATGGTTGCATATTTGAGCACTGATATTGCTATGCGATTAGATTATTTCAGCACTAAGATTGCTATTTGATTACATTATTAAAGCACGAGTTTTTGTATTTTGTAGCCTGGTGATATTGTAATGGGTCAGTTTGCCCGAGTGGTCTAAGGGGTTACGTTCAGGTCGTAATGTTTTCGAACGCGTGGGTTCAAATCCCACAGCTGACAAGTTGTCCTGCTAGTGTCTTTGAGACGACGATTGCGCTGCCGTCTCCAACTTTTGCATACATCTTCTTAAGCTGCAGTAAATTTCAAAGGTCTGGTTTTGAGGTCACAATGGCGACGTCCATCAATTCGAGACGATGAGAAAGTTTGTATCCAGCTACCAATCATGTGCCGCATATTTACAACCGAGAAAAGCTAAGTTTTACGATGTGAGTCAGTACTTGTAAGTCACTTGCGGACCAGGTCACTGCTTGCGAATGAAGCTGAGACTCCATTTGCAGGTAGCATGAAAATGTACGCGCAGCTGATATGATGACTGTGCTCTATGGTACAGTATACTAAAGGCAGCAAACCCAAGTTGCATTCAGCATGTGAGCATATAGAGCTTGACAAAGCCAGTAGCACGCAGAGGCAAGTAGTCTATGTAGTGTGGGCATGATTCAATAATCAATGAATGACTATAGAAAAATGCAACTGAATACGTAAGTAGCTAGGCTTGTCGTACAACACTTCATGTATAATCTCTGTGGGATTGGTCGATGGTTGCATATTTGAGCACTGATATTGCTATGCGATTAGATTATTTCAGCACTAAGATTGCTATTTGATTACATTATTAAAGCACGAGTTTTTGTATTTTGTAGCCTGGTGATATTGTAATGGGTCAGTTTGCCCGAGTGGTCTAAGGGGTTACGTTCAGGTCGTAATGTTTTCGAACGCGTGGGTTCAAATCCCACAGCTGACAAGTTGTCCTGCTAGTGTCTTTGAGACGACGATTGCGCTGCCGTCTCCAACTTTTGCATACATCTTCTTAAGCTGCAGTAAATTTCAAAGGTCTGGTTTTGAGGTCACAATGGCGACGTCCATCAATTCGAGACGATGAGAAAGTTTGTATCCAGCTACCAATCATGTGCCGCATATTTACAACCGAGAAAAGCTAAGTTTTACGATGTGAGTCAGTACTTGTAAGTCACTTGCGGACCAGGTCACTGCTTGCGAATGAAGCTGAGACTCCATTTGCAGGTAGCATGAAAATGTACGCGCAGCTGATATGATGACTGTGCTCTATGGTACAGTATACTAAAGGCAGCAAACCCAAGTTGCATTCAGCATGTGAGCATATAGAGCTTGACAAAGCCAGTAGCACGCAGAGGCAAGTAGTCTATGTAGTGTGGGCATGATTCAATAATCAATGAATGACTATAGAAAAATGCAACTGAATACGTAAGTAGCTAGGCTTGTCGTACAACACTTCATGTATAATCTCTGTGGGATTGGTCGATGGTTGCATATTTGAGCACTGATATTGCTATGCGATTAGATTATTTCAGCACTAAGATTGCTATTTGATTACATTATTAAAGCACGAGTTTTTGTATTTTGTAGCCTGGTGATATTGTAATGGGTCAGTTTGCCCGAGTGGTCTAAGGGGTTACGTTCAGGTCGTAATGTTTTCGAACGCGTGGGTTCAAATCCCACAGCTGACAAGTTGTCCTGCTAGTGTCTTTGAGACGACGATTGCGCTGCCGTCTCCAACTTTTGCATACATCTTCTTAAGCTGCAGTAAATTTCAAAGGTCTGGTTTTGAGGTCACAATGGCGACGTCCATCAATTCGAGACGATGAGAAAGTTTGTATCCAGCTACCAATCATGTGCCGCATATTTACAACCGAGAAAAGCTAAGTTTTACGATGTGAGTCAGTACTTGTAAGTCACTTGCGGACCAGGTCACTGCTTGCGAATGAAGCTGAGACTCCATTTGCAGGTAGCATGAAAATGTACGCGCAGCTGATATGATGACTGTGCTCTATGGTACAGTATACTAAAGGCAGCAAACCCAAGTTGCATTCAGCATGTGAGCATATAGAGCTTGACAAAGCCAGTAGCACGCAGAGGCAAGTAGTCTATGTAGTGTGGGCATGATTCAATAATCAATGAATGACTATAGAAAAATGCAACTGAATACGTAAGTAGCTAGGCTTGTCGTACAACACTTCATGTATAATCTCTGTGGGATTGGTCGATGGTTGCATATTTGAGCACTGATATTGCTATGCGATTAGATTATTTCAGCACTAAGATTGCTATTTGATTACATTATTAAAGCACGAGTTTTTGTATTTTGTAGCCTGGTGATATTGTAATGGGTCAGTTTGCCCGAGTGGTCTAAGGGGTTACGTTCAGGTCGTAATGTTTTCGAACGCGTGGGTTCAAATCCCACAGCTGACAAGTTGTCCTGCTAGTGTCTTTGAGACGACGATTGCGCTGCCGTCTCCAACTTTTGCATACATCTTCTTAAGCTGCAGTAAATTTCAAAGGTCTGGTTTTGAGGTCACAATGGCGACGTCCATCAATTCGAGACGATGAGAAAGTTTGTATCCAGCTACCAATCATGTGCCGCATATTTACAACCGAGAAAAGCTAAGTTTTACGATGTGAGTCAGTACTTGTAAGTCACTTGCGGACCAGGTCACTGCTTGCGAATGAAGCTGAGACTCCATTTGCAGGTAGCATGAAAATGTACGCGCAGCTGATATGATGACTGTGCTCTATGGTACAGTATACTAAAGGCAGCAAACCCAAGTTGCATTCAGCATGTGAGCATATAGAGCTTGACAAAGCCAGTAGCACGCAGAGGCAAGTAGTCTATGTAGTGTGGGCATGATTCAATAATCAATGAATGACTATAGAAAAATGCAACTGAATACGTAAGTAGCTAGGCTTGTCGTACAACACTTCATGTATAATCTCTGTGGGATTGGTCGATGGTTGCATATTTGAGCACTGATATTGCTATGCGATTAGATTATTTCAGCACTAAGATTGCTATTTGATTACATTATTAAAGCACGAGTTTTTGTATTTTGTAGCCTGGTGATATTGTAATGGGTCAGTTTGCCCGAGTGGTCTAAGGGGTTACGTTCAGGTCGTAATGTTTTCGAACGCGTGGGTTCAAATCCCACAGCTGACAAGTTGTCCTGCTAGTGTCTTTGAGACGACGATTGCGCTGCCGTCTCCAACTTTTGCATACATCTTCTTAAGCTGCAGTAAATTTCAAAGGTCTGGTTTTGAGGTCACAATGGCGACGTCCATCAATTCGAGACGATGAGAAAGTTTGTATCCAGCTACCAATCATGTGCCGCATATTTACAACCGAGAAAAGCTAAGTTTTACGATGTGAGTCAGTACTTGTAAGTCACTTGCGGACCAGGTCACTGCTTGCGAATGAAGCTGAGACTCCATTTGCAGGTAGCATGAAAATGTACGCGCAGCTGATATGATGACTGTGCTCTATGGTACAGTATACTAAAGGCAGCAAACCCAAGTTGCATTCAGCATGTGAGCATATAGAGCTTGACAAAGCCAGTAGCACGCAGAGGCAAGTAGTCTATGTAGTGTGGGCATGATTCAATAATCAATGAATGACTATAGAAAAATGCAACTGAATACGTAAGTAGCTAGGCTTGTCGTACAACACTTCATGTATAATCTCTGTGGGATTGGTCGATGGTTGCATATTTGAGCACTGATATTGCTATGCGATTAGATTATTTCAGCACTAAGATTGCTATTTGATTACATTATTAAAGCACGAGTTTTTGTATTTTGTAGCCTGGTGATATTGTAATGGGTCAGTTTGCCCGAGTGGTCTAAGGGGTTACGTTCAGGTCGTAATGTTTTCGAACGCGTGGGTTCAAATCCCACAGCTGACAAGTTGTCCTGCTAGTGTCTTTGAGACGACGATTGCGCTGCCGTCTCCAACTTTTGCATACATCTTCTTAAGCTGCAGTAAATTTCAAAGGTCTGGTTTTGAGGTCACAATGGCGACGTCCATCAATTCGAGACGATGAGAAAGTTTGTATCCAGCTACCAATCATGTGCCGCATATTTACAACCGAGAAAAGCTAAGTTTTACGATGTGAGTCAGTACTTGTAAGTCACTTGCGGACCAGGTCACTGCTTGCGAATGAAGCTGAGACTCCATTTGCAGGTAGCATGAAAATGTACGCGCAGCTGATATGATGACTGTGCTCTATGGTACAGTATACTAAAGGCAGCAAACCCAAGTTGCATTCAGCATGTGAGCATATAGAGCTTGACAAAGCCAGTAGCACGCAGAGGCAAGTAGTCTATGTAGTGTGGGCATGATTCAATAATCAATGAATGACTATAGAAAAATGCAACTGAATACGTAAGTAGCTAGGCTTGTCGTACAACACTTCATGTATAATCTCTGTGGGATTGGTCGATGGTTGCATATTTGAGCACTGATATTGCTATGCGATTAGATTATTTCAGCACTAAGATTGCTATTTGATTACATTATTAAAGCACGAGTTTTTGTATTTTGTAGCCTGGTGATATTGTAATGGGTCAGTTTGCCCGAGTGGTCTAAGGGGTTACGTTCAGGTCGTAATGTTTTCGAACGCGTGGGTTCAAATCCCACAGCTGACAAGTTGTCCTGCTAGTGTCTTTGAGACGACGATTGCGCTGCCGTCTCCAACTTTTGCATACATCTTCTTAAGCTGCAGTAAATTTCAAAGGTCTGGTTTTGAGGTCACAATGGCGACGTCCATCAATTCGAGACGATGAGAAAGTTTGTATCCAGCTACCAATCATGTGCCGCATATTTACAACCGAGAAAAGCTAAGTTTTACGATGTGAGTCAGTACTTGTAAGTCACTTGCGGACCAGGTCACTGCTTGCGAATGAAGCTGAGACTCCATTTGCAGGTAGCATGAAAATGTACGCGCAGCTGATATGATGACTGTGCTCTATGGTACAGTATACTAAAGGCAGCAAACCCAAGTTGCATTCAGCATGTGAGCATATAGAGCTTGACAAAGCCAGTAGCACGCAGAGGCAAGTAGTCTATGTAGTGTGGGCATGATTCAATAATCAATGAATGACTATAGAAAAATGCAACTGAATACGTAAGTAGCTAGGCTTGTCGTACAACACTTCATGTATAATCTCTGTGGGATTGGTCGATGGTTGCATATTTGAGCACTGATATTGCTATGCGATTAGATTATTTCAGCACTAAGATTGCTATTTGATTACATTATTAAAGCACGAGTTTTTGTATTTTGTAGCCTGGTGATATTGTAATGGGTCAGTTTGCCCGAGTGGTCTAAGGGGTTACGTTCAGGTCGTAATGTTTTCGAACGCGTGGGTTCAAATCCCACAGCTGACAAGTTGTCCTGCTAGTGTCTTTGAGACGACGATTGCGCTGCCGTCTCCAACTTTTGCATACATCTTCTTAAGCTGCAGTAAATTTCAAAGGTCTGGTTTTGAGGTCACAATGGCGACGTCCATCAATTCGAGACGATGAGAAAGTTTGTATCCAGCTACCAATCATGTGCCGCATATTTACAACCGAGAAAAGCTAAGTTTTACGATGTGAGTCAGTACTTGTAAGTCACTTGCGGACCAGGTCACTGCTTGCGAATGAAGCTGAGACTCCATTTGCAGGTAGCATGAAAATGTACGCGCAGCTGATATGATGACTGTGCTCTATGGTACAGTATACTAAAGGCAGCAAACCCAAGTTGCATTCAGCATGTGAGCATATAGAGCTTGACAAAGCCAGTAGCACGCAGAGGCAAGTAGTCTATGTAGTGTGGGCATGATTCAATAATCAATGAATGACTATAGAAAAATGCAACTGAATACGTAAGTAGCTAGGCTTGTCGTACAACACTTCATGTATAATCTCTGTGGGATTGGTCGATGGTTGCATATTTGAGCACTGATATTGCTATGCGATTAGATTATTTCAGCACTAAGATTGCTATTTGATTACATTATTAAAGCACGAGTTTTTGTATTTTGTAGCCTGGTGATATTGTAATGGGTCAGTTTGCCCGAGTGGTCTAAGGGGTTACGTTCAGGTCGTAATGTTTTCGAACGCGTGGGTTCAAATCCCACAGCTGACAAGTTGTCCTGCTAGTGTCTTTGAGACGACGATTGCGCTGCCGTCTCCAACTTTTGCATACATCTTCTTAAGCTGCAGTAAATTTCAAAGGTCTGGTTTTGAGGTCACAATGGCGACGTCCATCAATTCGAGACGATGAGAAAGTTTGTATCCAGCTACCAATCATGTGCCGCATATTTACAACCGAGAAAAGCTAAGTTTTACGATGTGAGTCAGTACTTGTAAGTCACTTGCGGACCAGGTCACTGCTTGCGAATGAAGCTGAGACTCCATTTGCAGGTAGCATGAAAATGTACGCGCAGCTGATATGATGACTGTGCTCTATGGTACAGTATACTAAAGGCAGCAAACCCAAGTTGCATTCAGCATGTGAGCATATAGAGCTTGACAAAGCCAGTAGCACGCAGAGGCAAGTAGTCTATGTAGTGTGGGCATGATTCAATAATCAATGAATGACTATAGAAAAATGCAACTGAATACGTAAGTAGCTAGGCTTGTCGTACAACACTTCATGTATAATCTCTGTGGGATTGGTCGATGGTTGCATATTTGAGCACTGATATTGCTATGCGATTAGATTATTTCAGCACTAAGATTGCTATTTGATTACATTATTAAAGCACGAGTTTTTGTATTTTGTAGCCTGGTGATATTGTAATGGGTCAGTTTGCCCGAGTGGTCTAAGGGGTTACGTTCAGGTCGTAATGTTTTCGAACGCGTGGGTTCAAATCCCACAGCTGACAAGTTGTCCTGCTAGTGTCTTTGAGACGACGATTGCGCTGCCGTCTCCAACTTTTGCATACATCTTCTTAAGCTGCAGTAAATTTCAAAGGTCTGGTTTTGAGGTCACAATGGCGACGTCCATCAATTCGAGACGATGAGAAAGTTTGTATCCAGCTACCAATCATGTGCCGCATATTTACAACCGAGAAAAGCTAAGTTTTACGATGTGAGTCAGTACTTGTAAGTCACTTGCGGACCAGGTCACTGCTTGCGAATGAAGCTGAGACTCCATTTGCAGGTAGCATGAAAATGTACGCGCAGCTGATATGATGACTGTGCTCTATGGTACAGTATACTAAAGGCAGCAAACCCAAGTTGCATTCAGCATGTGAGCATATAGAGCTTGACAAAGCCAGTAGCACGCAGAGGCAAGTAGTCTATGTAGTGTGGGCATGATTCAATAATCAATGAATGACTATAGAAAAATGCAACTGAATACGTAAGTAGCTAGGCTTGTCGTACAACACTTCATGTATAATCTCTGTGGGATTGGTCGATGGTTGCATATTTGAGCACTGATATTGCTATGCGATTAGATTATTTCAGCACTAAGATTGCTATTTGATTACATTATTAAAGCACGAGTTTTTGTATTTTGTAGCCTGGTGATATTGTAATGGGTCAGTTTGCCCGGTTACGTTCAGGTCGTAATGTTTTCGAACGCGTGGGTTCAAATCCCACAGCTGACAAGTTGTCCTGCTAGTGTCTTTGAGACGACGATTGCGCTGCCGTCTCCAACTTTTGCATACATCTTCTTAAGCTGCAGTAAATTTCAAAGGTCTGGTTTTGAGGTCACAATGGCGACGTCCATCAATTCGAGACGATGAGAAAGTTTGTATCCAGCTACCAATCATGTGCCGCATATTTACAACCGAGAAAAGCTAAGTTTTACGATGTGAGTCAGTACTTGTAAGTCACTTGCGGACCAGGTCACTGCTTGCGAATGAAGCTGAGACTCCATTTGCAGGTAGCATGAAAATGTACGCGCAGCTGATATGATGACTGTGCTCTATGGTACAGTATACTAAAGGCAGCAAACCCAAGTTGCATTCAGCATGTGAGCATATAGAGCTTGACAAAGCCAGTAGCACGCAGAGGCAAGTAGTCTATGTAGTGTGGGCATGATTCAATAATCAATGAATGACTATAGAAAAATGCAACTGAATACGTAAGTAGCTAGGCTTGTCGTACAACACTTCATGTATAATCTCTGTGGGATTGGTCGATGGTTGCATATTTGAGCACTGATATTGCTATGCGATTAGATTATTTCAGCACTAAGATTGCTATTTGATTACATTATTAAAGCACGAGTTTTTGTATTTTGTAGCCTGGTGATATTGTAATGGGTCAGTTTGCCCGGGGTTACGTTCAGGTCGTAATGTTTTCGAACGCGTGGGTTCAAATCCCACAGCTGACAAGTTGTCCTGCTAGTGTCTTTGAGACGACGATTGCGCTGCCGTCTCCAACTTTTGCATACATCTTCTTAAGCTGCAGTAAATTTCAAAGGTCTGGTTTTGAGGTCACAATGGCGACGTCCATCAATTCGAGACGATGAGAAAGTTTGTATCCAGCTACCAATCATGTGCCGCATATTTACAACCGAGAAAAGCTAAGTTTTACGATGTGAGTCAGTACTTGTAAGTCACTTGCGGACCAGGTCACTGCTTGCGAATGAAGCTGAGACTCCATTTGCAGGTAGCATGAAAATGTACGCGCAGCTGATATGATGACTGTGCTCTATGGTACAGTATACTAAAGGCAGCAAACCCAAGTTGCATTCAGCATGTGAGCATATAGAGCTTGACAAAGCCAGTAGCACGCAGAGGCAAGTAGTCTATGTAGTGTGGGCATGATTCAATAATCAATGAATGACTATAGAAAAATGCAACTGAATACGTAAGTAGCTAGGCTTGTCGTACAACACTTCATGTATAATCTCTGTGGGATTGGTCGATGGTTGCATATTTGAGCACTGATATTGCTATGCGATTAGATTATTTCAGCACTAAGATTGCTATTTGATTACATTATTAAAGCACGAGTTTTTGTATTTTGTAGCCTGGTGATATTGTAATGGGTCAGTTTGCCCGAGTGGTCTAAGGGGTTACGTTCAGGTCGTAATGTTTTCGAACGCGTGGGTTCAAATCCCACAGCTGACAAGTTGTCCTGCTAGTGTCTTTGAGACGACGATTGCGCTGCCGTCTCCAACTTTTGCATACATCTTCTTAAGCTGCAGTAAATTTCAAAGGTCTGGTTTTGAGGTCACAATGGCGACGTCCATCAATTCGAGACGATGAGAAAGTTTGTATCCAGCTACCAATCATGTGCCGCATATTTACAACCGAGAAAAGCTAAGTTTTACGATGTGAGTCAGTACTTGTAAGTCACTTGCGGACCAGGTCACTGCTTGCGAATGAAGCTGAGACTCCATTTGCAGGTAGCATGAAAATGTACGCGCAGCTGATATGATGACTGTGCTCTATGGTACAGTATACTAAAGGCAGCAAACCCAAGTTGCATTCAGCATGTGAGCATATAGAGCTTGACAAAGCCAGTAGCACGCAGAGGCAAGTAGTCTATGTAGTGTGGGCATGATTCAATAATCAATGAATGACTATAGAAAAATGCAACTGAATACGTAAGTAGCTAGGCTTGTCGTACAACACTTCATGTATAATCTCTGTGGGATTGGTCGATGGTTGCATATTTGAGCACTGATATTGCTATGCGATTAGATTATTTCAGCACTAAGATTGCTATTTGATTACATTATTAAAGCACGAGTTTTTGTATTTTGTAGCCTGGTGATATTGTAATGGGTCAGTTTGCCCGAGTGGTCTAAGGGGTTACGTTCAGGTCGTAATGTTTTCGAACGCGTGGGTTCAAATCCCACAGCTGACAAGTTGTCCTGCTAGTGTCTTTGAGACGACGATTGCGCTGCCGTCTCCAACTTTTGCATACATCTTCTTAAGCTGCAGTAAATTTCAAAGTCTGGTTTTGAGGTCACAATGGCGACGTCCATCAATTCGAGACGATGAGAAAGTTTGTATCCAGCTACCAATCATGTGCCGCATATTTACAACCGAGAAAAGCTAAGTTTTACGATGTGAGTCAGTACTTGTAAGTCACTTGCGGACCAGGTCACTGCTTGCGAATGAAGCTGAGACTCCATTTGCAGGTAGCATGAAAATGTACGCGCAGCTGATATGATGACTGTGCTCTATGGTACAGTATACTAAAGGCAGCAAACCCAAGTTGCATTCAGCATGTGAGCATATAGAGCTTGACAAAGCCAGTAGCACGCAGAGGCAAGTAGTCTATGTAGTGTGGGCATGATTCAATAATCAATGAATGACTATAGAAAAATGCAACTGAATACGTAAGTAGCTAGGCTTGTCGTACAACACTTCATGTATAATCTCTGTGGGATTGGTCGATGGTTGCATATTTGAGCACTGATATTGCTATGCGATTAGATTATTTCAGCACTAAGATTGCTATTTGATTACATTATTAAAGCACGAGTTTTTGTATTTTGTAGCCTGGTGATATTGTAATGGGTCAGTTTGCCCGAGTGGTCTAAGGGGTTACGTTCAGGTCGTAATGTTTTCGAACGCGTGGGTTCAAATCTGACAAGTTGTCCTGCTAGTGTCTTTGAGACGACGATTGCGCTGCCGTCTCCAACTTTTGCATACATCTTCTTAAGCTGCAGTAAATTTCAAAGGTCTGGTTTTGAGGTCACAATGGCGACGTCCATCAATTCGAGACGATGAGAAAGTTTGTATCCAGCTACCAATCATGTGCCGCATATTTACAACCGAGAAAAGCTAAGTTTTACGATGTGAGTCAGTACTTGTAAGTCACTTGCGGACCAGGTCACTGCTTGCGAATGAAGCTGAGACTCCATTTGCAGGTAGCATGAAAATGTACGCGCAGCTGATATGATGACTGTGCTCTATGGTACAGTATACTAAAGGCAGCAAACCCAAGTTGCATTCAGCATGTGAGCATATAGAGCTTGACAAAGCCAGTAGCACGCAGAGGCAAGTAGTCTATGTAGTGTGGGCATGATTCAATAATCAATGAATGACTATAGAAAAATGCAACTGAATACGTAAGTAGCTAGGCTTGTCGTACAACACTTCATGTATAATCTCTGTGGGATTGGTCGATGGTTGCATATTTGAGCACTGATATTGCTATGCGATTAGATTATTTCAGCACTAAGATTGCTATTTGATTACATTATTAAAGCACGAGTTTTTGTATTTTGTAGCCTGGTGATATTGTAATGGGTCAGTTTGCCCGAGTGGGTTACGTTCAGGTCGTAATGTTTTCGAACGCGTGGGTTCAAATCCCACAGCTGACAAGTTGTCCTGCTAGTGTCTTTGAGACGACGATTGCGCTGCCGTCTCCAACTTTTGCATACATCTTCTTAAGCTGCAGTAAATTTCAAAGGTCTGGTTTTGAGGTCACAATGGCGACGTCCATCAATTCGAGACGATGAGAAAGTTTGTATCCAGCTACCAATCATGTGCCGCATATTTACAACCGAGAAAAGCTAAGTTTTACGATGTGAGTCAGTACTTGTAAGTCACTTGCGGACCAGGTCACTGCTTGCGAATGAAGCTGAGACTCCATTTGCAGGTAGCATGAAAATGTACGCGCAGCTGATATGATGACTGTGCTCTATGGTACAGTATACTAAAGGCAGCAAACCCAAGTTGCATTCAGCATGTGAGCATATAGAGCTTGACAAAGCCAGTAGCACGCAGAGGCAAGTAGTCTATGTAGTGTGGGCATGATTCAATAATCAATGAATGACTATAGAAAAATGCAACTGAATACGTAAGTAGCTAGGCTTGTCGTACAACACTTCATGTATAATCTCTGTGGGATTGGTCGATGGTTGCATATTTGAGCACTGATATTGCTATGCGATTAGATTATTTCAGCACTAAGATTGCTATTTGATTACATTATTAAAGCACGAGTTTTTGTATTTTGTAGCCTGGTGATATTGTAATGGGTCAGTTTGCCCGGGGGTTACGTTCAGGTCGTAATGTTTTCGAACGCGTGGGTTCAAATCCCACAGCTGACAAGTTGTCCTGCTAGTGTCTTTGAGACGACGATTGCGCTGCCGTCTCAACTTTTGCATACATCTTCTTAAGCTGCAGTAAATTTCAAAGGTCTGGTTTTGAGGTCACAATGGCGACGTCCATCAATT